>MJUU01039956.1:21201-43755 GCA_002080025.1 Modiolus philippinarum
TCTCATTCCCTATAGTCAATTTCCCCCATCTCGACGGCGATGTTCCGTTAGCCCCTTCTTACGGGGTCTACATTTCACAACTTGTTCGATATGCACGAGTATGTAGTAATGTTTCTGACTTCAACGACCGAAATCTTTGTCTCACTGAAAAACTTCTGCATCAAGGGTTTAGATATCATAAATTGATAAAAACATTCTCTAAATTTTATTATAGATACATTGACTTATTAAGAAAATTTGGTTCTACATGCAGAGCTCTTATACATCAGGGCATTTAACATCCAAACTTCTATAGAAATATGATTTACAAAGCGCATAAATTCAAAAATTGTCCTTCCAAACTTATTAATTCGTTGAACAAATTTATTCATTAAGGATATAAATACAGCATTGTTGTTAAATCTTTACTTCTGGTTTTTGTTGGCAAAAATATTGATCATCTCCTAAATGCTTTACACCATAACTAAATTTAAACAATTTTTCATATTGGCAGTATTTGGTATTGCACAATATCATGTTCTTCTTTCATAATTGATGATGTTGTTATACCAAATCTATTTGGAAGTATTTCAATTGAAATTTCATATGTAAGAAGGCTTGATATCATAGTCAACGGAAATTATGTCCTTAGCTAGCTGTCAGTAACTGCGAGCATTTGTCCGGACAGTACCTGTGTGTATTGTCTTCATGTTTTATGTACTTCATTGTAAGGGTACTCGTCTTGATAAGTTGGACTTTTTTCTAGTTTGATTTTTACTGTGAGTCTTTTTGTGTATTTACTTTTAGTCATTCACCACACAATCTTTGCGCCTGTCCCAAGTCAGGAATATGTTGGTCATTGGCTTGTCCTTGTCTTCTTATAAAATTTTAGTTTCTTGATATTTGGGTTATTGGATGTGGTTTGTTTCCATTGATTTATTCACTTTTTTACCTTTTCGGGGCCATTTAGGGCTTACTATATGGTGTGAGGTTCCTCACTGTGTTGAAGACCATATGGTGACCCCTAGATATTTTGTTTTTTGTCGTTTTAACCTGGATATGGGATGTTGTCTCATTGACATTAAACCCATTTCCTTTCTTTTCATAATATATAATATCGGCGCAACTTCTTTCTTTTTCTTAAAATGTCATAATATCTTAAAGCATGAAACAACAAAAATAATGATGTTGCAAATGTTCATAACTTCAATGTCATTATATCTGGAAACAATGTTTATATTCTATATGTATATTTGTATATAAAAATTAAACATGACACCCGAATGAAACTAAAATTAATAAACAACATAATCTTTGAATTTTGAAGGTGCTTTTAGTTCGGAACGCTTGCGGAGTGTTGAGATTCGAGGTTGGGGACTTGTCGGGATTTCAGGCTCATTGTCTACATTAGCCAAAACGGGGGCATTTGCCTCGAGATCTTCTGCACGTTTTGCCTCGAGATCTTCTGCAACGTTCACGTTTTCTGCCAACAAGATAGAAGGGGGATCGGCTTGATTTGGTGGAGTATCAACCGGTGGAATGGGACCTCAACGTCGTCGTTTGCATTGGTCTCGGATTCCGAATTTGCAGAACGGAACGAGTTTGGTTCGTTACGGATAGTTGGCTGTACTTCACTCGCTAAGCTTAATTTTGTAGGAGGAAACGCGTAACTGATTGCCGCAGAACTTTTTTTACAAAGCACCAATCCCCATCTATCGAGACAACTAAATAACGATCTCTACACTGGTTTTTTAATTTGTCGGTATAGAGATAAACCAAATCGCCAACTGAAACGCTGCAATTTTCGTGAGAGGATTTGAACATTTTGATGATTCGCTGTGGGCATGATTAGACTTTCTCGCTGCTTGCTGATTTTGCATAACTTCCATATCTGAACTGGTTACTGCTCGTGCGAGAACCGATTTCGCTGTGTCCAAAGTTGACGGGATGAGAGCCCCATCCTCCGAAGACGCGAATTTAGCCGTGCTGTAACTAGTGGTAGTGTTAGCTCTGATATAGGTGATTGGCCTGTCTTTTCCCGAAGTAATTCGTCTTCGAACCCGGCAATGGCCTTTTCCGCGACAGGGTTCTTGTTTTGGTTTTTCACTCGACCAACTACTAAATAAATATTGAGTTGCTTCAGGTATGGGTCATCAACGAGTGATCGGAAACCTGGAGCCGGATCTACCCGAACAACGCAGCTTGGACCACACAGTGGTTTCAAGGGCACGAGGAGACGAACGAGGCCATCGCGTAATGTTTCACGTTTCTCGTCTACTAAAAACATGTACTTGTGAGTGATGTAACCGCTTCACGTAATACAAGAACTAACTGTCTGTTTCGTTTCATTACATCGGCAGCGAAAGATATTCTGACTAACTCTGGTGGGTCATCGGAAGACTGCTTAATTAGAGTTTTCCGGAATTTTTTCAAAGAAGCACATGTGTGGCATGAGTCGGTTATGTTGTCAACCGCTTTGTTTATATCGAGAGCATAAAAGTATCTCTTAAGTACCAAGTTAAGTTGGTGTTTTGAAGGATGCTCTAATTTGATGTGAAACGCAGTTACGAGTCCGTCGATCACGCTACGGGGTACAATAATTAAGTCACAAGGTGGAACTAATGGCTCATTGCGACGAACAACTAGTAAGCCAGCTTTTGCAATGGACGCAACGCCGAGATAACGCTTAACATCTTTAATGTTTGTTAACTTCTTTGATGGACGCGTACCTTGTTTCAAATGTGCGTGTGTTCGTCGGAGGTCTGGGCAATCGGACTGTATTTGAAGCCAGGCAGATCGCGTTGTAAAAGGTAAACGGCTGTCATCGTTCAGAACTTCATGCATATTAACGGACCGAACGACTGAGTCCTCAGTGCGCGAAATGAAGCAGCATATCTGACAATTCGGTTCTGAACATGGTTGGGCATTTCTACTGGCGAAATCCGATGGGATATTCGCACGACCCGATAGGTGACTTACGCCTACTTGGTATCTACTCACGACCGAAAGGAAAGTTGTTACACGGGGGCTTGCCGAAAACCCACCACGGCATAGTTTTTCAAACCCTTGTACGCACGGCTTGCTGTCTGTGAGGACGTTAGCATAGGAGTCTGACTGAATAATGAACGAACTAAAGTGCTTGACACTTGCAGCAATCGACAAGGCTTCGATCTCGCATGGAAGCCACGTAACTTGGTGTTTTCTGAGTTTTGCACTGAAAAATCCCGCTAGTAATAAATTGTTTTCACGGTTGACATACAGGGTTGCCCCCCAAACCTCGCTTTGTTACAGACCCATCGGTAACGATCCATAATTTGTCCTCCTTCCGCGGTAATGTTATAGATTTCCTATCGGATAAAGATTTTTGAGCTTGTGCAAAATGCTCACGGAGCGTATCTGACCACGTGATTTTTTCTGTCGATTTCAACCCACTTATGCTTTCTTCTAACGGCGAGATAAAATGAGAACAATGTGGTAAAACGCGACTAAACATCTTGTATGCACCGACGAATGATCTGAGACCACGAACCGTCTCCGGTGGCTGACATGAGGCTAACGTTGCCACTCGGTGTGGGCTAGCAGAAATGGACCCTTGAGACCATATCCAGCCAAGGATAGTGATTGACTTCGGGCAGATGACTGTTTTTGTAGGCGAAAGGTTGATGCCCGATTTCCCTAGTGCTGCCAAGACTATCTCCCAGTTTAGGAGAAGTATTACCCCCGCAAAATAAATCATCTGCTAATTTAGCGACGGTACCGTTTTGCAAGTAATCGCTAAGTACTCGACACATTAATTCTTCAAGGGCTGTCTCGGACCCTGGCATACCCATAGCACATCGCGTGTATACCCTAACGCCACGAAATGGGGTTGCGACACCGCAATATTTCATTTAATCTTTAGATAGAGGCATCTGATAAAATGCGCTAGTGAGGTCGGTTTTGATTATGTACTTCCACTGGGCGATAGTTCGGGTTAAGATACTCTACACTTACTCCGATATCTTCTGGTCGGCGGAAGATACCTTTAGCTTCTAATTCGTCGAACATCTGTTGCAGTTCTACTAACTTGTCTTTGGAATACTGAGGCATTCTGCCTTTTCGTTGTGGGGGCTGAACGGGGCCCATATTTACTGACGCTTGAAAGGGGCCGACACCTCCGTTATATCCTGTAAAGTAAGAACTAAAAACTTCTGCGTATGTTTTTAAAATGCTTCGAAATTTGGACCTTGAGTTGGTATCGAGCTGACCGTCAGGATCTATATCTACTCTTTCGGTATAATCGACTGTCGAAGGGTCGATATTAAGTACTTTTCGGTTGGGTTTATCAAACATGTGCTGTCATAAACTTGTGCGAGCCGAACGCGACACAAATGTTCATTCCTACGTACAAGCTGGGGTTCCGAAGTGTCGTTCACTATGCGGATCTTGCCGGCTACCGATTCTGTAATTTGAGGGTTAGGCCAACATTTCGGATTCGGAGAGTCGCTGTGTGGTTCTATCGCGACGAAGCTATCGGGTTTTATATCTGACGGCAGGTCAAACTCTCCGTAACATCCCGGCTAGACGACAGAGCTAGACGGAGGGCCACGAACCAAAGAGGCCTGTGTCCTACGATACGTGATGATTTGCGAGAGGTTTTCAAATCATCACCATAGAAGACGCTTACGTGCTCACGGATGGTGATTTTGTGTTGTCTCGGGAAAATGGCAATGTCGTTCGATGACATGAAGGGAATACCGGCGAAAATGTCTACGTCTAAATCGTTTACTACAAGTGCTTCTAAAAATAACTCGATTCCGTCGCGCGCGAGAGTGAGTTGACATTCTCATATTATATTAAGTGGGGTTACTCCATCGGCTTGGAGAGCGGTATGGTTGCTTTTCTTAACGATTATACCCATTTTCTGAACGATGGAAGCCTTAATCATGCTAACTTCAGCACCTGTATCAAGAGTTACCTGGACTGTGAGCTGTTTGTAAAAGGCATTAAAACATGGTGATTGCTTAGTACTAACTCGCCTTAAGAAGATACAACTCTGAGTTTAGAAGGGTCATTACAATCGTACACAGAGCATTCAGAATCACTATCTTGGTCACTATCACACCCTTCCTGACACTGTGACTGACGAACTTTAGACATGTACAATTTATCATCTTCAGGTAAAAATATACAAGTGCTCAAAAAATAATTTGAAGGGCGACCTGCTTGTTTACACAATATACAAAAACGACTATTCTTAACAAAATTATTGTTTCTAGACGTTTTTACAGTCTTTTCTTTGTACCTGTCCTTTATTGCCGTTCGAAGAACTTTGGCCTCTGTATTTGAATGAATCTCATCAAGAAGACAATCTAAGGCCTGTGAAATCTCCGGTTTTAAGGAAGCTAATGTTTGAGATCGGAGAACAGTTCCATAGCGCTGTTTCACCATGCTAGGGAGATCTCGTTGAATGAGTCTTAACCACGTAAGCACTACCAAATTTTCAACTGTAGGGGACAATTCTTCATCCACAGCAGGAATCTCACCGTGATGTTGAATATTGCCGGTGGATCGTAGTAGATTGTCGTCAATAAAACTGGCAAGACGTTGATATAGGTCTTCTGGGCGCTCGTTTGGTTCTAAGTAAATGCTGTTAAAGTCAAGGAAATGTCCGCCCGTATATTGAAATCCAAAATGTAAACGAATGGACTGCCATATACTCTTTAATATTACTGATTTTTTTAACGATAGTGTTCCTTGAAATGATAGGGCAATAATTTGCAATTTGCCCAAGCATCAGCTCTAAATGAGTACACGTTTGTGCGGCTGTCCTCCTGTTGGCCTCGGGAACATCTTCGCCGTCATTCGTGAGGCCACGCATGGGTTGAGCATTGTTTTTCTTCTGCCAAGTGAATCCATCTACTAAGAATGAAGCAAAGTTTGGATCAAGTGATAATGTATACTGGAGATTCTGTCTCCATGATTCAAAAGATGTAATTGTTTCTTGTTTTGTCAGTGTCCATTGTTTAGGAGCACGTGNTCCTGCAATTGTTCACGATTCTTTGAACGATTTCTACGTACCGTTTTGGTCCTCAATTTGTGGGAAAATCTCCTCCTCACGTCGAAATTGGTTTATAAGTAAAAATGTTAGTTGTTTTCAGCGTTTTTTGGTTCCTTAAAACCGCTGCCACAACGCCAGCAAGGAAGAAGACACCAAAACACATCTGAACATGGAAGAAACGCTTTAATGAATGTAAACATACAAAGGGGAACATACCCGCTCATGATAACATGCAAGATTACAAAGAGGCTACATAAAGGGGAGTTATAATAAGCATGCAACAATAACCAACAATATATAATATTGGCGCTAATACAAGAGAATTTTTACATTCCTGACAAATGTCTTCACGTAAATGTTACACAAATTCTATCCTCTATACAATGACCTCTAATGGACAAAATGTTATATGAATAATGTAAAGAACACAATTATTGCATGATTTCCCAGATTGATGACTTAAGAGCCAAAGCGCCTGATTGCACCTGCTTCTCTTCCCCATTCAACTATCGTGATAACAGGTGACCTAGATATCTTCGAAAACCAAACATTACGAGATATTTTTTCAAAAAGTCCAAAATATCGTGACAACCAGCATATAAACTGGAAGTATATCTTCGAAATTATGATGGATGCAGTTTGGGACTATGCCAGAATGTGGGCGGAGAAAGAAAAAACAAGATGTGGAGACATTGTCAGACTGGATCAGGCATGTCACAGTAGATTCTGTAAAATTTCAAAGATCTCCTTGAACAGCTCTAGATCTCCTCAGACAGTCTCGCATACTGCAATAGCATTCAAACCTACCCTTTATACAACCATTGCACATAATAAACTTAAAACAGGAATTTCTGATCTGATACATCTATGTTTCTGTACCAAAACAGGAGAACGTAGGTATTCCTATTTGGGGATAGGAAAAGATAAAACATATTTTGTTTAGAACCACAATGAGTCAAACAAGAAATACAGTGAAAAGGACGTGATGAATTTTTGATCGACAACATTTTTGTTGAATGTGGAGGCCGCGTTTTTCAACAGACAATAGAGATTCCTATGGGAACAAATTGTGCGCCATTTTTAGCTGACCTTTCCCATTTAGACGATGCACTTTCCTTTAATAACCCAAGGTTTAAAGAAAAATTACATCGCATCTACCCTAGTGAACCTGAAATTAAAGAGACAACCGATACACCCAATTTTGCTTCATACCTTGACCTTTTGTTTAACAGTTTTGTTTGACGTCTGAAATCTAGATTATATGACAAACGTGATGACTTTCTAATTGAGAACTTTCCCTTTCTCTGCAGTAATATCCCTACCCCCTAGCATATGGAGTTTATTTTTCACAATTTGTTACTGTAGAGCGTGCCGTTCATACAGTGCCTTTGTGGAAACAACAAAAGCACTGTCACAAAAACTGCTGAGTCATGGATATGTTCAGCCGTTGTTACTTTTGTCCCTTCAGAAATTCTATGGCTGTCACTACGACATGATGGATGGATATGAAATGTAAGTGCCACAAATGAAAACTGACATTTTCAGCTAGATTCCCGTCTTACCGGATTTGACATTACCGGTTTTGACTTTAACCTAGATTGACCCACTGACAGTGTGACGGGTGTTGTATACAGAGCAGGACATGCTTACTTTTCCCGAGTATCTGATGTCACTCTTTTTTTTCAGATTTCACACTTTAAGTGCTTTATTTTTTTTGTGTTGTAGATGTAATAATTGTGTGTTTTGTGGGCGTGTAGTGTCGTCGGTCTTCCATTTCTGGTATTCTTGCTTTTGCCTTGTCTCTGGGCTTTGATTTATGTAATCTAGTGCATTGTTCCTTCGGTATCCTACTGCCGTTGTTTTGTAACAAAATTTTGTCCAGATTATGTCAGTAATTCGGAAAAAGTGTTCTAATCTGTGAAAGTAGCGAAAAAATGAACAAAAAGGGTAGCTTTATTTTTCGTAGATATGGTGTACTTGTACATGAGATAACATCTCATGTGTACACTTTGTCCAATTACTATTATCTAAATTTATGTAAATCCAAAATCCAAAGGTTTAACTCCCTCCATCGTAGTTTTGTCCTTAGCTATATTTGATATTACTGATTATTCGGATTTGGTTTGGTTTTATGCATTTTTAACATTTTTGAAATTATGGATTTATTTTTTGGGGGGTTCTAGTGCTGTTGATGAATAAATTTCCGGAATGGCCATACAACTCATTAAAATTATTGCAGTTTCAGTTAACATATGCGTTATGGTCTGATGTTCATTTACACCATATACTTTCGTAAAATAGCAGTCCTCGACTAAGGTGGATTAATATGATATTGACATATTTTTAGTTCAATATTATTTTTAGTCATCAGCAATACATCCTCAACACTAGGTATCTTTTCCTTTTTTGTGGTCAGTATATACCGTCAATGCTATTGTTCTTTGAAACACGTCGTTTTATGCGTTTATTGGCCTAATGGTATTTTTACCTGTACTTTAAACGTAAATAACAATATTTTCAAAACAATTTTAATGTACCGAGTATATTATCTCCAAATACTGTCAAATTTCTTCGAGTAAAATACCTCCATGCATTAAGAAGATTACCTTCATACAGTAACAAATTACCATCTATGAACCTGGATATTCAGACATTCAAATAAACAATATATCCAACAGTAGCTACAAAAATGACAATGTAAGATCCTAATAGAAACACAAAATCCAACATGCTTGCAATGTCCCTTCCTGTTAATTTGGTTTCAGTATCAACAACATAGTCATCGGAGCGTTTTTTATTCCACTTTGCCAAGCATTTGATACAAGATCCTGTCTTATTTAAATCAGTCATATGATAATACACCTGACTTATAATTACTCCTACTACTATAATACCGCTAATCATGATTATAATGACCATTAATATTAGGAGTGCACACATAGGATTTGACGAGGCCGGAGTAGAGGCCGAAACAATAGTTAGAAATATAGCATATGATAATAAAATTGTCATAGAAAGTCCTACACGTTCACCGGAGTCAACCGGAAGTAGGAACACGAGAGGATTCAACAGTGAAAACATAATTGTTGGCGCGATTATCATTACACCGTAATACAAAGAACTACGTTTCATTTTAAGTTCAAGGTTATAAACAGGGACTTTGTCTTTGCCAAAAATGACAATTTCTGTAGAATATGATTTTAAAATCCAGTCTCCATTTGGTGTATAATATGTCAAAGATGCCTCTTTGTGTTGAGTTACTAAGGTCAAAATATAGTTCGGTGTGCCCCAAGCAATAAATGGAAATGAGCAAGTTTGTTCGTCAAACGGAAATTTTGAGACGTCTGTCGGACATTTTGCTTCAAACACATCCCCAGGGCTGTAAATAATATGTCCATCATAAATAAGAAAGGCATTAAATTTAGTATCGCCTCCTACTGGTTCCGTCCGAGCAACACTGTTCGTCATTACTAGTAATGGCGTCCATATTTGTGTGGTATCCATTATAGTAAAATACAAATGATCATATAAATCTGGATCCCAGGATAACGACGCATCCGTCCAATTCACAGCTAAAGATCCTGCTATCGATATTGTTTCTTCTACTTCTTTAAAATTGATAATTGATGCAAGCTGAAAGTGAACCTCGACAGTTAATGGCTTTGAGAAATCGAACACAGGCATTGCGCTACTTGTATAATTCGCAAATAGATCTCTGTGGAGCTTCTGAACATAGTTGATTCTATCACCACAATGAAATTCTTGTATAACATTGATAAGAATTATAAAACATATCCAGCACTTTCCCATATTTTATAACATTTTAGTTCCTTCCGGTTGTAGAAATAATCCTGTTTCAACAAAAATAAAATTGTGAACAACCACTACACACTGTCGAAAAGTAATAATTGGATGGGAAACATCTTTTTGAATTATAATGACTCGAAGTTACCGATGTACTACACGATTGTAGGCAAACAATAAAACTTAAAGAACGTTGATCGAACAGATGTAAAAGCTAGTTATGTACGCGAGCTTTCTGAACACTTTTCATTGAAAGAAAAAATTGAATAACATAATTTAAAATCGGTGAACCATTAGAGTATTAGATACTTGTGTTTATAAACATTAATCACGATTATGTCGACGCAAAGTTTGTTATTAATATTAACTTTATGGATCAACTAATGTGTATGTTGGCTATAGGGATTTATTATTATATAAAATTTGCATTGGGATTATATCAACACTTTTCTTTAAGGGTTTAATTTTCCTTAGGTATGTAAAATATCATATGTCATAATACTTCATCACGAATCAATATTTTTCTTTGATTACGTGTATTATGAAAATAAATGAGAACGGAATACTTTATTCATTAGACGTTATTTAGAAAAATTCAAACAAGTTTTTTAAAGTCGGTACCTCACACTTTGACTCTGATTTCTTTCTTGTTACATGGTGTGACTTATGCTATTTGCTGTGAAGCAAATAAAATAAAAAAGGGATTCACTATTCTTGTTTTTAAATTAAAAAAAGATACAAAAAAAGAAATATTTATTCTACTTATTGAGAATGCAATAAATACCCAAATTGCATGAAAAACGGTAAATTTCGTTATGCTGTAAACGTGTTTCAAGGAGTAGCCTCTCGTCACCAAACAATATGGAAAGCCATATCAGTAGTAAAGATTATACCTTTATATTACGTTTTCTTCGACAAAAAACAGTCCGTAGATTTTTTTCCAATTTTTAATACGAATCATAGTCTTTCAAACAGAATATAGAAAGTTATCAGCCTTTTTTTCTCAATAAATGCAAAATATTTTTGTAAACATATCTATGTAGATCTACAGTATTTTATTTGATTACTTTCTCCGTTTATCCTACCAAATATTCGGTTATAATTTCATTCTATCACCTCTAGTTATGAAAAAATTGCTATAAATCTAGTAGATTTGTGCTGTTGTCTTGTATTGTCCATGATATGAGGTTTCTCTAATTTCTGTCATGTTTTCAAGTTACTTGTAATCATAAATAATAACCCCAATAAATAATGTCCTACTGGATAAAAAGTACCCTGTAGAATACCATATTAGTAGCTGATGGAAATCATTTCTGTAGAAATAATATTCTTATGTTAGAATAAAATATAATATAAATCTTTAGGATAAAATATACCTGAAAAAGTATCCCATAGGATAAAAAAATCTTCACCGGTCTTCATCAGTTTTATTCTCTAGGATGAAATTTCGTATGGAGGTAGTATCCTAATTAATTCTTGTTCATTGAAACGTTTATATGACCACAATTATGATTTTTAATACCATGATGTTATATGATAAGAATCATTTCCGAACACAACAATACAAAATAAACTTAACAGAGTATACCAGGTTGATCAAGTAATTAAATACCATAAATACCTAGATTTCTAGAGTTTTAATGGAAAAAAATTCTGAGGCAAATATCTGATTTTGTGGAAAACAAGTTATATTACAAGTTATATGTACAAGAAAGAAAAGGCCCAAATTTTCGGAGTTAACTCCTTTTGCGAGGGTGAAAAAAGAACAGGACAGTGCGTCCCAGGGGAATAAATGTAAAACAGAACACCGTAGATTAGATATTGTTTTTGTATTAACTAATCATCCGTTGTATTTATTCATTTATCAATTGTTTTTGTAATTTCTTCTAATTTTAGCTAATCATCTGTTGTTTGTCTTTTTTGGTATTTATTTATTAATCCATTGATTATGTAATTTCGGCGTATACACCTAACGTTAAACATTTTTTTCTATTAAGCCATGTCTTTGATGTTCTTATTACAGGGTTTTAGTTGGAGACAACAGAAGTGAGACGTGTCTCTGGTCCACGGTGGTGTCCTGCTCTTTTTTCACCCTCCGAAAATTTGGGCCTTTTCTTTCTTGTATATATATTTTTTAGATTTGAGTTTTATTGCATATTTTTATTTTGTTGTTCTCCATGCACAACAGCTATACAAACTTTCTTATTTTGTGCAATTTATATTACAAATTAACTGATGGTAAAATATTTTAATTTAACCTGTTACTCGATTATCCTATCAGAAAATGTTCTATAGGATAAAATTTTACCAAACTTCTTTCTCAACAGTTAGAAAAAAGAAGGGAAACGAGGAATGTGTCAAAGGGACAAAGACCCAAAGGGGAGTAATAACAATTCAAAGCCACCATAAGATCTTCAATGAACGGTGAGAAAACCCTACACCCAACGGCAGGTCGGAGTCGGCCCCTGAATAAAGAGCAACCAATCTCTGCGAAACAAACACCACCCCAGACCCCCATAGACACAAAGTAAACCAACCAGAAAAAGGACAAAACACACAAAGGCTCAACAAACTTCCCGACCCAGGACAGGCGCAAACCTGCCGCGGCGGGGCCAAACTAGCTCCATTAGGTCCAAACCCTCCCCCCACAGCCAATGCGACAAATAAAAAAAACACCGCAACAACAGCAAAACCCAGCCGGCAACAGGACTGAGCCAACCGTGAAAAATGAAATTTCACAAGAATTATATCCACCTAAAACAAAGGATTTCTTTTTTAGTTTAGTTATTTTTCAAAAGATTAATTTTTGAAAGAAAAATTAGATTGATTTTCAATTTGTTATGGTAAAATGTTTTATTCAATAAATAAAATAAAAACTCTACATTTTCTAAAAATTCATTGTTTTTTATATTTTGAGTAAAATTATAAAATTTTATAAAGAAATGCTTGATAAATGCATATGTTACAGGCAATTTTATAATTTAGGCAATTTATAGAATGATAAAATAGTTAGGCAATTTGTATAATGCCTAGCTGTTTTAGGCATTTTATGAAATGACTAAATTTCCAAGGCAATTTACAAAATGCCTGAAAAAATCATCAGGCGTTTTACAAAATGCCTGAAAACAATATGACTCTCAAAAATACTTTTTAAATTACTAGAAGACAAGATTGAAGTGCAGATCTAGAGATACATGTAACTTGAAGTATATCTTCCACTTTTGGTTTGTTTTTTGTTTGTTTGTTTTGGTGTTGTTGTTGTCACTGCGAATTTAAAATTCCAAAGCCTTAGACGCATCTATAAAAGTGTTATTTATACACTAAATACATAGTTTATCCAAATAAAAATGTCTATAAGCAGGTAAGGAATCACCTCATTCATACCTTATATCCTGCCACACGAAATACCGAGATGCCAGTTGTTCACCAGAAAACTCGGACCAAGTTTTATTTGTTTTTCAGAGGTCCAAGAGGTACTTGATTTATTCCCCTTGAAAGTTTGAAATTTTGCAAATTCTACATTTTCATCTTATAAATTGTGAACAAAATTGCAAACAGTCTTCAAACAAGCTCAATGTTTGGTTCAGAGGTGCAAGTGCTTTGAGCCAGCCCCCTTATAAGTTTGGAATATTTCAAAATTTTGCGCATTCAGACTTAACAAAATTGAATGTCTTCAATATTGTTATTGAAGCAGCATTATCTTAAAACTTTGTTGAATTTTATTTTATGCCCTTGACGTAAAGTCGAGGAAAGTATTCTTTTACCCTTGTCCGTCCGTTCGCCCGTTTCTCCATAAAATCATGTTTAGCAGGCTTGGCATTACATGTGTCTTACAGACACAAAACCTTGCACGTGGTTATAACATCCTCTAGTTTGTCAGAGAAGTTTGTAGTTAGGTCACTTGCAAATTTTGCACAAAAATGCAAGTTAGGGTATCATGAAATGCATCATTACGATTTAGTTCTAATAAGGGGCAACTTAACCATTCTGAATCCCTATGTGATGTTAGATGATTTCCAAATGGGCTTTGAAAATTTATCATCTATTAAATATTGTAAAAAAGGAGTTTCACTATTATTTTCTGCTAGGACATGTGTCAGATATTTTTAATCAACAATTACGGCTACACCTAACATTCTGTTGTTTAGTGCTTAAAATTTGTTTCCCTGGGTTTAGAGCAATCTTGTAGTATGTCACAAATACATGTATGGTACAATGAGACGAACACTTGGATGGCATTAAAAGTATGTCCTAATAGTTTCTGTTAATAAATGCAGATACTTAGAAATCACCTGACAAGTTCAGTCAAAGTCTAAAAATCTAGTGAAAAAAAAAACAGTTTGTAAAATGACTACTTATTTTTAGGCATTTCATATAATGACCAACCACTTTAGGCATTTTATAAAATGACTGAAATTCAGAAAATGCCTGTATCATTATATCATAATGTAATTTGTAAAGACTTTGAACATTCCTTGTGCATTCATAAATATCATTATGATGGTATGACCTTGACCTTAAATCTGTGTCAAAAAAACTTTCATTCATATACACATGTAGCTTTTTTTTAAATCATGAAATATAAGATAATTAAATAACTAAATACCGAAGTTACCATGAATTTAATTTCTGCAAATGCGAATTTCGACAACTTATGTCTCTCCAGTGCAGATAAAGTCTAAACGTTTGGAAATTCATAAACTCAAAAATGTTTTACAAATAACCAATAACATCTAAATGTAAAGCCGAAATCAGCTAAGGACAGAGCTTTGCAGAGCTTTGCATGATGGAGAAACTCTTTTGTTTTCAACAAAATTTACAAAAATTAGGTATTGCATGGTTCCAAATAGAATCGGCTTTCGGGTCAGCACCGAAGTACTGACTATTGGGCTGGTGAATAACCTCGGGGACTAACAGTCCACCAGCAGTGGCATTGACATCAGTATTTTTGTTGTTTTTGATATATAACACAGATCTGCTATCTCAGTTTACCATTGTCCAATGCCATTGAATGTGACGAACTTCAATATAACTCATTTCAGATCTTTTAAAACGTATTTGAATTATAATTATGTAAATACCAGACTCCCCTTTAAGCAAGATTGATTTATGAAATGGACTGCATTGTCTAATTGCTATTTGCTTTTCGCCGTTTAAAATCAATTCAACTGACATTTATCTATCAAATTAATTACTTTTCTATCATATGTTTAAATATTAGAAGTATGTTTAAGTTTGAACAATATAGTTCAAGGTCAAATAGTTTATTAAAGTCTCACCACATGCATTAAATTACATTACATTATTGTTTGTGCCAATAAAGAATATATTGAGAACATAATAAAACATAATATACATATAAAAAGATTAAAAAGTATTTACTATTCTCAAAAGAATTATGACATACTATATTATTCACAATATTATAAATTTGCAGTATATTGCTATCAATAATCGTAAATGAAATATAACTGTAGGTTTTGGCAACTATATGACAAGTATCACTTTTTCGAATAAATATATATATTTTTCATCATTATTCATTATAATGACTATCAATGTTTGTTAACATTGATTCTCTTAAATCTTCATATAACAGAAATTCTATAATTATAGTCAACACCTACAATGGCCAAAAACCACAATCCACAATATAATATTCTGTTTTTCATCCTCTACTTTATCAATACATGTAATACGATAGCAAATATTTTACGAAGGATACGGAATAAATGAACATGAGACCATAACACATATGTCAACTCCAACTGCAATAATTTTAATGAGTTGTATGGCCATTTCGGAAATTAATTCCTCATCAGCAGCACTAAAACCCAAACAAAGGAAATCCATAATTTCAAAAAGTGTTTAAAATGCATAAACCCAAACGAAATCCGAATAATCAGTTATATCAAATATCAAGTCTTACTAACATATGACTAACAGACCACTCAAAAACTTTAAAATTTAATCTACTACTTTCCATTTTTTTCTAGACCAGTGTTTAAAAATGTTCGGGAAGTTTCCAACCCATATTCCCTAATACTGCGTCATTAGGGGTATATTTGCCCACTCCCATATAAAAACGCATAACCCGGCTCTGGGCAGCTGATATACATGAATACACTTTAGTGCCCAATATTGCCAAACCATAATTTGTAACTTACCAAACCCTAGCTATCATATACTTTACAAAAAGTATGATGCTGGAAACCACCATAAGCTCTCTATTTTGCAATAAAAAGACCTAATGCAGAATTAGCTACTGTCTTTGCCATTAACTGATAGTCTAAATACTTAGATAATAATAAACCTTGAAACTTACTCAACATTTCCAGTGCCTAATGTAAACTGGTAAGTAGATCTTCTAATAGATGGATTTCTGAATACATCGTCAAACGAATACCGAAACAACAATGAGGAAAGGGGGATTCTAAAATCCTACCTGATGTATCTGATGAATCCGTGTCTGTAAACTCATCAGTTTGGGACCTTGGTAACCCGGGCGATGTCCCAGCCTGTATTGCTTCGTTTCCCATTGTTTCACGACTACGGAGTGTAAAGAATTACTTTGTATTTACTAAGTAAGATTAACTTTCAAGCTATCACTTATAGACCATAAGTTTACAGCATCTACCAATTTCTGTAAATCACCAGAATTTTCTGCAAATAAACATATATGATAGGGTGAATTTATATAATAATTCACTTTTCATTTCAGATATAGTTTAGTTTAATTATATAGAATTTTATTATAATATTTGAATGTTGAGGGAGCGTGATATGTTAGTTTTAAATCCTACACTGGGCTTTGCTGTTTATTTCATTAATTTATGTCGTCCGTAATCTCTGATCTCTGATTGGTCAATCTCGTTTTGGGGGGACAGACGATTTCGAGCTGATGAATTGACGGCCATTTTATTCTTGCCGTGTTAGCCAATTTTACATCTTTCTACTAGGTTATTCTTGTGTTATATCATTGGAAACATTTGTAGAACTTCAGCTCACTTGTTGTAAGTATATTTTATGCCATTTGTATGAAAGGATGAGTGAAAGAGTAATAGATACCGATATTGACTAATTCGGTCACGGCCTGTTATGCTTCAGTTAATACACAAAGTAATTACATGATTTTCCACTGACATTGTTTACAAATAGTTTTATATGAATGGGAAGCATTGAATATTAATGTTATTACGGCGTAATGAGTATTTTATTGCATTTTTGTAATAATTAATAGAATATTTGACAATGTGTAGAAACCGGAAATGACAATTTGTAAACAAGTAAACAAGTCGATTTTAGCTCAAAATCGTACAATGAGCAGGGTGTGTTTGACTTGAAGTTACGATAGGTGTGAAATGTATGAAAGTATTAATAATAAGTAAATGTGCATTATTTTTATAAACTGCTGGTCAACTATGTGAATATTTTATACTTCTGTATTATTTTGATAAGTCCTGAAATGGTTGTTTATTATTAAATTCTTGTTTTCAGGACATACTGTATTTACTGTATTTTGAGGAATTAGATGTGTAGTTTATGATGTAGTGCCATTGATACCTAGCAGTGTGTAAACCTCGCTCCATAAGCGGGTAGGTTATTTTTGATATTAAACAACTTAATTGTGACTGTAATAACACACTTGTGATTTTCACTACATCTATTGTAATTTAGATTGTTGATTAAAATATATATTATTATTTAATTATTCAAAAATATGGATAAAGGTACATGAAATATACACAATATTTCAGTATGATTTTACAGGTTAATCTTTATAAAATTGAGATATGGAGTTATACTCGCATATTGTAAACAGACATTTTTGTGACAGACATTGTAGCTTATTTATACCGAACTGGCATATTAGTGTATAAGTGAGACATGGTATCATATTCATTATATTTATTTAATACAGAGATATGTTATATTAAATCATACTGATTTAATAATTAACTTATGTGATGTTTATATTTTTACTTGTAGGGTTTTAGCTCATACTGTTATGTTATTCAATGATGAATAAAAGTTGAACCCTAGCCGGGAGTTGTTGTTATATGCCCGAAAGGACCTCCCGTTATACATACATCATCGGAGTACAATAGACTAACCATTTTTTGCAGAATCCAAATTAAAAGTAACTTCAATATTATGTATTTGTCACCACTAATATCTACACCAATATTCAGTTCTTCTTTCTCTTTAACTCATCTATTAATGCAATTAGATGATAAAACTCAACCTTGTTCAAATCAGCATTAACAGTGAACCAATCTGTAGTTTGACCATTGAAACGAACACAACACCCAACATTTGAATAAACTGCCTTTAAGACTTTTATGCACTATGTATTAATTCCAAGAGTTTTAAGTTTGCTAAATAACAAAAATATATTCGCAGAATCGTTAACTTTTTTTAAGTCTATAAAATCTATAAAAGTTGATAATTTATTTTTTTCCTGTTTCAACAATAGCTGTTAAAGTTCCAATCTGACCAGTAGTACTTCTATTTTTTACAAAACCATTCTGTTTGTCACTTATTACCTCCCTTTTGTCTAGCCAATCAGTTAATCTGTTGTTTAAAATACTTCAAAAAAGCTATACATACATGGTGCTAAGGTTATACCTCTATGAAAGTGGATCTCTTGGATCACTTGGAGAGCATTTCGGAATAGGTGTTATAATACCTTTCTTCCATTCATATCGTTTTACCAGATTTAAAAACATAAATTAAAAAACTTTTAATAAAAGTATAATATTCTAGTTTTTATGTAATTCAGACTGGATTGAATCTATACCTTGACTTTTCCATTCTTTGCATTTTTACAACTTAAGATACTTCATGAAAGGAAATACTATTATCTAATATATCATCTACAATTTCTTTAATATTAACATTTTTGATATCAGAACTACATGTAATACCATAATTTACATTTAACAGATGGAAAAACTTGTTTTCAATTTATTTAATATAATTTCTAAATTGTCACTAATCGTACCATTTTCAAGTATCGCCTCATTTGGAATAAGAGATTGTCGTTCATTTCTAATACCTATAGTTCCAATTTTCTTCCAAAAATGAATGATCACTATTATTAAGATTAACAAGTTCTACTTATTGGCGACGCCAAAATTTACATTTAAATTGTTGTTCAAGTTTATGAAATTTTTTACGTTTACTTAAATATAATTTACGGAAATTGTTGCGATAACTTATCTGGTAGCATTGTAAATACTGGTTTTCAGCTATGCAAACAATGTTCCACATTTCAATTAGTGCGTCAGTCCACCACAATTAACTTGAAACGGAGCTTTTTCCTATTACTACTATTCAATAACTTCCCTTTTTTTAGATTTAATTTAATTTCATCCATTTCATTTATATTCACAGTAACTTCGGTATATTGTTATTTATTACCACTGAGCCGATGCCTCTGCTGGTGGACTGTTACTCCAGTAGGTTATTCACCAACCCACGGTGCTTACCCTAAAACCGATTGTATTGAAACTTGCCATATCTAATTTTTAACAAAATTTGTTTAAAACTAAGGAGTATCTCCCTCGTGCATAGCTCTATCCTTAGCTGAATTTTGGCTTTTCTGTTTAGACCCTTTTGCTTATTTGTTCTCTATCAGCATTAACATGTTTTTCGATTAATGGACTCCCAAATGTTTTGGTTCGATCTGAACTGATGAGACACAAGTTGTAGAAATGCGCATATGCAGAATTTAAATTCACGGTAACTTCACTATATTGTTATTCACAGTTGATTCGTTACTTTCGAGCATGTAGTTTATACAGTGATTTTTGAATAGAGCAAAAAAACACAGTCACAAAAGCTGCTTAGTCATGGTTTGATCAGCCTTTGTTACTTTCATCCCTTCAGAAATTCTATGGCCGTCATCATTACATCATTGACAGATATGATGTGTTTGTGTCCCAAATGAAAACGGACATTTTCAGCTGGATTTTTCGTCTTCACGGATTTGACATAACCGGTTATTACTCAACCCTGAATTGACTCACTGATAGTGCGACGGATTCCGCTAAGCGGAGCAGGGCATGCTTACCCTTTTGAAGCACCTGATGTCACTCCCGGTTTTCATGGGAATTCACACTATGAGTGCTTTAGTTCTTAATGTCTTTTTATTTCCGTGCTTTTTGGCTGTCTCATGTCCTTATTTTGTCTTTGTTTTTCTCTATTGCCGTTTTTGCCATGTCTTTGGACATTTATTTTTGTAATCATCACTTCCTTTGTTCCTTCGGTATTCTACTGCCGTTGTCTCAGCATCCATAATATCAACAAATTCTTTATAGAATCTACCTATTTCAAAATTGTTTATTATTACATAACTCAATATTCACACTGTTAGTGCTTTAGTTTTGTTGCGTTCTTGTTAATTTTTGTTCATTTGTTTTGTCTTTTTCATGTTGTCTCAATTCGTGTTGGATATGAATTTCCGTGATTTTTGATTTTTGATTTTGGAATTCCCCCTTCCATCATTTTTGCTCCGGTATTCGTTTCCCGATGTTTTACGTGAATTTAGCGGAGGTGCTATACTGCCATCTGACATCCATGTATTGGGTATATTTTCAACATCATAAACTACATATTCATTACTTGAAATACTACTTTTACTTTAAACATTTTCATCGGATAATTTTCACTTCTTATACTAATTTTAACTTCCAAAGGCAATGCAGAGTGATCTGGTATATATTTAGGTCCAGTACACCCTATATCAACACTGATTTACTAATTCACTTGCTCTTGTCAATATATGTGGATATACATTTGTCTTGTGATTGTACTTTATACTAATTATTATCTATGTTTCATCTGAAAGCCGATTTTATGTTGAAACTTGTAATATTCTAATTTTTTGTAAATTTTATGAAAATTAAGGAGTATCTCCCTCAAGCATAGCTCTGTCCTTGACAGTGTCAATACATTGTCTTACGAGCATTGATGAAGAAAAAAACATTTAGGAAATCAAAAACGACATAAAAAAAACTTTTCTCCTTAGCTAGATTTGATTATTCTTATTTCATTTGGTTTTATGCATCTTTTTTGAAATTAATGATTTCCTATGTTTGGGTTCTAGTGCTGCTGACGAGGAATTAATTTCCGAAATGGCCATACAGCTCATTAATATTTAAAAATGACCAAAAAATCTCAGTGTTTTGAAAATTTTACATCATAATGTCCTTTCGAAGGAGTTTTATAATTCGCAAAGCAAAAACTTGATCAATTTTAGCATTAAAAAGGTATGAAAAGTAAAATTTTTAGTCTGGGGTGTAAACTAACTCTTGAAAAATGTCAAAAAAGTGTTTTGAAAATCTTACATCATTATATCCTTGTGAAGGAGTTTGATATGTTGCGAAATAAAAAATTCTTCAAATTTAACATAGAATAGGTTTGAAAAGTAAGATTTCTAATTAGCGGTTTAAACTCAGTCTTTAAAAATGACACAACCTATTTAGTGTTTTGAAAATTTAACATCATAATATCCTTTCGAAGGAGTTTCATAATTCGTAAAGTAAAAACTTTATGAATTTTAGCATTAAAATGGTATGAAAAGTAAATTTTATGGTCTGCCGTACAACTTTACTCTTCAAAAATGTAAAAAAAAATGTTTTGAAAAATTTACATAATTATATCCTTGCATGGAGTTTGATATGTTGCTAAATAAAAAAAGTCATCAAATTAAGAATAGAATAGGTATGAAAAGTAAGATTTTGAAGCAATGGCTTAAACTCAGTCTTTAAAAATGAAAAAAAAATTCAGTGTTTTGAAAATTTTACATCATAATATTCTTTTGAAGGAGTTTTATTTTCAAAACACTGATTTTTTTTGCTATTTTTAAAGACTGAGTTTAAACTGCTGATTGTTAAAACACTGTCGCACTACGGAATAATAATCAAATTCAAAACTTCCCGAAGGATTTGGTAAAGAATCATCATGGATTTCATTAGACATCGGCAGTATCAGTGAGAGGCCAGTATAATTGTAAAATTTTCAGAAGCATGACCAAATATCCAAATGCAAATTGTCTCTGGAAGAGATTTTACACCCTATGCAGCTACATCTTATGTGCTACTTGCTTTTAATATTTCTACCCAATAAGTGTGCTCGAATACATCGGCAAACGAATACCGAAGCAAGAACGAGGAAAATCACGGCAATTCACAGACAACACGAATTGAGGCAGTAACAGATAAACCAAAATGAACAAGAATTTATTATGTTATTATCGAGCAACGCTAAAACTAAAAAACACAAAATACAAACTTACTTAAAAGCTAAACACTACAACATTATACTAACAATTCAAGCTTTTGTGAATATTCTTATCCTATATATCACACATGTATAGTTTTAATTGTAAATGCAACACCCCATTTCATTGGTTAATATCACGAAAAACAAAGAAGTTATATTTCCGATAAACGCATCTTGCCCATGAATACATTCGAGGTCAAATATTGCAATACGATGACGTCAAATTCAATGAAAACATTGTTCAAGTGAAAATAATTGGAATTATAAAAAAAAAAAATAAAAGTATTTTTGGGGGAATTTATGGATGTGTAAACGCGGCCTTTCACTAACAAACTTTACTTTATTCAGTTTGTGAGTGAGTCGGCCGCGTCTACAAATCGATAAACTCCTCCAAAATTTCTTCTATTCCTATAGTATAAGGCCGATAAGTGATTAGTTTTAAA
>MJUU01039956.1:52592-69659 GCA_002080025.1 Modiolus philippinarum
TACGGGGTGTATATATCCCAACTTGTACGATTCGCTCGCATTTGTTCCACCCTTGATGATTTTAATGAGCGTAACCTTACTCTCACATCCAAACTTTTACAACAAGGTTACAGATTTCATAAATTATTAAATACTTTTAAGAAGTTTTACAGAAGATATGAACATTTGATATCTAGATATGACGTGACTCGGAAACAGCTAATAACAAAGGGCATTTCTCATCCTCGATTTTATGGAAATGTTGTTAAAAAATGTCAAAAACTGATTAATAATCCAGAAAAACTGGGACGTAACTTACATTCTTTACGTAATAGTGGATATCGACGAGATATTCTGAACAAATCCGTTAAATTGGCTTTGGATTCCAGTGACCTGAAGACTTTACATATATACTGGCCTCTCACTGATACTGCCGATGTCTGCTGAAATACATGAAGACTCTTTACCAAACCCTTCGGGAAGTTTTGAGTTTGATTTTTCTTCCGTAGTGCGACAGTGTTTTACCAGCAGACTAGATTCCTTGAGCTAGCCGGCAGTTTAGCGGCGAGCACTCTTTGACCCTTCTTTCAAAATTACGTTTTGTCTTATGCTTTTTCTGTTCCAAGATAGTGGTCATTGAGTTAGTAGTCTACCTGAATTGGGTCTATTCGCGTGTTTATGATACTATAGGGAAACGGGATAGAGAAAGGGGAGGTTTGGGTACCCATAAACCGGTTTAACCCTACCACTGGCTTTTGCTGGTGCCGGTACCAAGTCCGGCTATCCCGAGTTCCTATCGTTATTTATGTTTGTCTCTTGTTTTCATTATTGTTTTTCTGGTGCAGTTTGCTTGTAAATTGTGGCATGTGATTGTAGTACCTGGCTATTGTAGGTGTTTGCTGTTTTCCTGTTTTTGTAATATTATGGCGAGCCAAACTTCCCCTTCCTTTGCGGCAGTGTCTGGAAGTAACTCAACAGCAGCAATTGCTATTGAAAGGTTGGAGACAATTAAAAGAAAATGAAAATCTGCAGAAACGAATTAACAGTATTTACGGTATACATTTATTTATTCAGAGAAAAGCATTATCTTGACATCTCAAATGCATTGTTGTTATTCTCAAATCTTGCAACACAAATTCTGTTGAATTTAAATCCCTCTAAGACCGTTAAATTATATATAAATTTTAGTACACTGAAAGGCTTTTAACAAGATTTTAATGAAATAAATTATTCATACAGAGTATGAGCATTTTGTAATTCTTAGAGGTCTGTCAAGTTCTTTCTATAAAATATTAAGTTGAAAAACTTACTTTAACGTTTAGGATAAAGAAGGGAAACAAAGAGACAACATTTAGCATGTTTTGTACTGAAAGGGGTATATACTTTAAAGTAAAGTTTTATTTAGCGTTTATGAAATACTATCAGTTCTAGATAATTTTATATGTTGCTGATCAAGACACTGAATGTACAAAAACAAAGACAGAGTCATTTCTCGACAAAAAGAGACATTTATAAGTACCGAGGCTGAAAATTTTAAATTGTATAATTATAAAGTTTATAGACTGGTGCGTTTAAGGGTTCAAAGATTTTATAGGAAAATGAAACATGTAGATGAGAGGGAGGAAAATTTAAAATCAATCAATACAGCATAAAAAGTGGCAACAAAAAGTGTTTTTCGATTATTGATTAACAGAGTGACATCAAATTTGTATGAAATTTATATATTTTACGAAAGGATATGGAATAAATGAACATGAGACCATAACACATATGTCTCGATTTGAAACATTGTCATAATTTATCCCAATCAGAAAAAGTAATAATAAATAAATAAATAGTAAAAACTAATTTAAAGAACCTTTTGTCATCATTTCTACTTTTAACCATCAACATAAGAAGGGTTTTGACATCAAGAAAGTGAGAATCGAACCGTCAATCTAAAACGAGTAATCCAAGAACGATGGCAACATCGGAAACACAAAGAATTAAAGACATAACATGAGTATGGCACAGAAAAGAAAAAAGAAGACTCTTACACATAAAATGATGAACATCCCCCCACCGAAAAATAGGGAAAAAAAAGAAAAAACTATGGGTTAGATCAGGTGCACCAGAGGAGTAAGCATCTTCTTCTTCTTATAAGACACATTGAAATGTCAAATTAGGTAGTAGAGTCAAATACGGTAGAGGAAACAAAAATTAAGCTTTTAAAGGGAAAGATCTTTTGTCATCTAGAAAACAGATATTCCTTAGCGGTCCACAAGATGGTGATATCGACCATTAAACTTCTGCACGGATGACTTCAAGTTTTGGGTAACATACCCTTCTTTAAGTACCCTATTTGTGAGTGACCGGGTTCTATCAAAGAAGTCACAGTAACGACCACAGTCCCTAGAGTAGCGAATGAGCTGGAAGATGTAAACTCTATATGCTGGCGTTATTTGTATTACCAATGAAGGGATATGGAGTAAATGCAAATGTGACAAAATCTATACAAATACATGATAAAACACAGGAATGGAACATAGCTTTTATTGTTGTTCTTCATCTTGAAGTCACCATGTTGCTTAATGTAACTACAGAAATCTATATTCTACAATACACATTATTTCGTTTCACAAATTTGTCTAAAAATTTTCAGTACTTTGAAATTCAAATTTATATGATGAATTAAAATAAAATGCAATATTTCTGTTTTAGATGGCTATTTAGTTGTTCACCTTTATTAAAAGACGTCGTACATCAATAGCTTTTCTATTTCGCATGTCCTTTGATGATTTTGAATTTCCATTTGAACCATTTTTTTGGTTATTCATTCTACATCAGCATTTACCCACCTGGCGGTTTGTGGTTTTTAAATATTTTGATTTTATCTGCACTGATGAGACATAAGTTTTTGCAATGTCCATACAGTTTCTTCGGTATTTAGTTATTTATTCAAGTAGGTGATTTGACCACGTTCTATTCACACCAGAAAGTAAAGTAATGTTTGTGCTTCCACTTTGACACAAGTTTGCTAATACAAAAATCAAATTATCTCCTATAAATTTTGGAAAATAAGTGAGAACCGAACCGTCAGTCTAAAACGAACAATCCAAGGACAAGGCCATCATCGGAAAAACAAAGAAACACAGACAAAACATTAGCACGACATAGAAAAGAAAAATTGAGACATGCATTATACAAAAATGAACAACACTGACAGAATAAAAAACCCATAGGTGAGATCAGTTATACCGATAGAGTAAGCATTTGGAAGCTTATTTCTTATTACACTTTGGTTGCTTAACAGGCGTTTTTTCCCGTGGTATGATGAAAATGTTGTCCAATCATTTGTCAATGAGAAAATGTGTTAAAAGTTATTTATTCAATTTTGTAGGGTTAAGTCTTGCTTATGTTTTGTAAATTAAGTTCATAAGGCCCTTACTATGGTACATTCCAAATTAATAAATTGTTGGAAGATATTAAGGGAGTATGAGCTTCAGGTTTCAGAATCATTCGATATCCTTGGAATTTAGTCATTCAAGAATGGTTAATTAATGCATATGGATCATATTTACTTAGTCATAGGTCACTTCAATATGCATAAAATAGATAATTTTCGAAATTTTATTAAATTCCAATTATTTTTTCACATATTTTACGAAAACGAATACTGTATTCCCATATACAAATACAGTACATAGAAGTTACACAACATTATCTCATTTATGTTTTATAGTTACATGTACAAGACAAAATTTTACTAGTAAAAAAAAATTCAAAATACAATTCAAGGTATACAACACAGAATATCTCAGTTATGTTTTAATGCCTATAAATAAATAAATAAATTACGGAGTTTGGTTTACCGAACATATACTAATTGTGACAGTATTGTGAGAGTATTGTGTTAAGACATATCACTAACAAATGGAAAAAAACCCTTAAGAGATCCTTTTCCTGCCCCAAAAAAAATTGATGTTTCTATAAAATTCAACATTTGTCTGTCCATTTGTAAAAATTAAACTATTTTTCTGGCCATCTGTTTATTTAGTGCCCACATCTCCCGATTTTACTTGTCAAGTTTTCTTACAATCAACTCGACGAGTGCCCTGTAATCATTTATATGTTGTATTGTCTATTGGTCTCTAGGTCGGACAACGTATAGCAGTGTTTGTAAGAGTACTTTGCCCGATATGTTATGCTTGTTGACGACCCCGAATCCACGACAAAGTGGATACACAGATGTAGCGTAGTTCAACATTTAGCAATTGCTAGGGGTCGTGTTAAACTTACTATAAGGTAGGAGTGTTTGCTCTTTGTTAAAGGCCTCGTGGTGACTTCAATGAAGAACAAAAATGAAAGCGTTGTTCCATTTGCCATGTTTTTATAAGGATTTTGTCCCATGTATATTTACTCCATATCCCTTTACTTGTTCATGGATTTTCAAAAAATTATTTGCTTATGTTTTTCTGTTAGGAAAGCTTTTCAAAACAAAAGGCAAGAGTTTTCATTCTTATCACAAATGTTCTGAGATTTATACTAACTAGAAATATATACTATTAGTATTTTGTTTTGCGAGTATGGAATTCTCAGCTTGTATTCCATCGAGTGCGAAGCACGAGACGCAATATGAGCTGAGAAATCCATCCGAGCAAAACAAATTACTAATAGTATTGTATTTTTATCGCTAATTTTGTTATTAATATATACCAGATATATGTTTCTTTTTCTATTGAAATATTTTTTTAGGTTAAACATGTAATATTTAGTTAAATGTAACGCTTTTTTGATAGGATTATTTTTTTCACGAAACGTCACGCGACGTCATATTAATACGCTGTTGCTAACGTTCCATAGAGATTGACGATAATATGTTCATATCAGCGCAGTGCAGTGATAATAGAATTATCGTCGCTTCGGAACAATTGAAAATCAAGCAAATTAGCGATAATTGGTGTTATTTACACAACATTCACAAACATCTGTAATTACAAATGTTCTGAGATTCATACTACCTGAAATTGATGTTATTTACACAACATCGTCTAACTTATCTTGTTGTAAGGGACGTGAGTGGAAAATTTATCATAATAAGCGCAAAATTTCTCAAGAAATTGTCCACCACTTTATGCAGCTACACCTAATATGCTATTTAACATAGCTGTATTTCTACCTGATAAGAATATTCTAACTGATCATGTTATGACACATAATACAAAGTTTTGATCTACCGTGGAATTTTTTTTTCAACTGATACTTTGATTCGTTTATTCACTGATATTGATTGTTTGTTAGCAATTAATTTCATTTCATACTTAAATAGTCTTTGAAAAAGGGAATATGCTTCTATCAACTTGATAAAAAGCAAAAAAACTTTAATAGTATCATACATGTAAGAAATCAAGTTTTTGTGAATATTCGACGCAATGGAAGGGGAGGTTTGGCATACCATGAAACTGGTTTAACCCACTATTTCTTTCATTTGAAATGCCTGTACCAAGTCAGTGCCATTCAGGTCGACAATTTTTTCGGTGGTTTCCACCTGATTTGTCTTTTTGTATCATAGACGATTGTTCCGGCTCTTGACAACTCTGTTCGGTAATTTTGTTATTACCCCCAATTTAATATGTTATATACATCTGTATAATCATTTAAATGAAATAAAAGGAAAAAAGGAAACACCTACAATGACTGAAAATTATAATGACATGCCACAATCTGCTTGAGAATTATTTAAATGCATGGATCCAACAACTTAAGAAGATTCTATTTACTCAGACATTTAAATAAATAACAAATCCAGCCACAATAAACACAATTATCAAGTAGGATCCATACAGAAAAACAGAATCCAGCATGTCTGATATGTCTTTTCCGGTTAATTTTGTTTCATTATCAAGATCATAGTCATTGTTGCGTTTCCTATTCCATATTGCTAAACACTTAATGCAAGATCCTATCTCATTCACGTCTGTCTTATTGTAATACATCACACTTATTATTACTCCGAAAACAATAATTCCACTAATTATAATTATAATAACCATTAATACTAACAGGGCACACATTGGATTTGACGAGGCTGGTGTAGAGGTCGATACAATTGTGAGAAATATAGCATATGATAATAAAATCGTCATAGAAAGTCCTACACGTTCACCAGAGTCAACCGGAAGTAGAAATACGAGAGGATTGAGCAGCGAAAACATAATTGTTGGTGCAATTATAAATATTCCGTAATACAGGGAACTACGTTTAATTTTCAGCTCAAGAACGAACAGCTGGACTTGTTCAATGCCAAAATTCCTAATTTCTGTCGAATATGATTGTAATCTCCAATCTGAATGTGGCGTAAAATAAGTTAGCGAAGCTTCTTTTTGACTAGTTACCAAAGTTAGTACATTTGCTGGCGTGCCATAAGCAATAAATGAAAATAAACAAGTTTGTTCATCAAAAGGAAATTTTGAGACATCGGCCGGACATTTTGCTTCAAACAGATCTCCGGGTCCATAAAGAATCTGACCATTATAGACAAGAAACACCTTGAAATTTGTGTCACCTCCAACAGGTGCCATCTTTGCTACACTATTGGAGAGGACCATCAATGGTGTCCATATTTTGTCCACGTCCAAAATAGTGAAATAAATATGTCCATATGACGCCGGGTCCCACGAGAGTGACACATCCGTCCAATTCAGGGTGAGAGATCCGTATACTGATATCATTTCTTGTACTTCTTTAAAGCTGACAATTGAACCAAACTCAAACCTTACATCAACAGTCAATGGTTGTGAGAAGTCATACACAGGCATTGCACTTTTCGTATAATTTTCAAATAAATCCCTGTGAAGCTTTTGAATATAATTCACTCTTTTACCACCACAAGTAAAGTGTATGACACTGATTAAAATCAGGCATCCTGTCCATTGTCGTCGCATATTAACGATGATAAATCCTGGAAATCCAAAAAAGGTATAAATATGTTGTCAATAGAAGATGAGGGTAATATGAAATAACGAAGATAAATCCTGGAAAGCCAAAGCAAGGTAGAAATATGTTGTCAATAGAAAATGAGGGTAAAATGAAATACATTGAAGTACCCTACTCATTTATCACTATTTAAATATACACTAGATGTATAACATATGTGAGGTTTCTTTATTCAAAATTTAAATGACAAGACATTAGACCAGTGAACCGATATATTTAAAAAATAACTTGTTTTTAGCCAGAGAATGGATATTTCAAAATAGTCGTTCACGTTAAATATTTTACTCTGATTTTATGTTTACTATACAATTTCTTTGTTTGCAAAACTAATTAATTAAGTAAATAATTTCTAGTTTTGTACAATATACAATCAGGTTTCTAACATAAAAAGAGGAATAACTGGATATTGATTCTGCAAGAAATAAATGTATTTACTTAATTTATGGATCGTAAATTTACCACCTTACGAATTAAACAACAAGTATAGTAGAAATATTAGTTTAAAAATAAAATAAGATAGCTTCCACTGGTACGCATCTTTGCTACACTATTGGAGAGGACCATCAATGGTGTCCATATTTCGTCCACGTCCAAAATAGTGAAATAAATATTTCCATATGACGCCGGGTCCCACGAGAGTGACACATCCGTCCAATTCAGGGTGAGAGATCCGTATACTGATATTCTACTTCTTTAAAGCTGATAATTGAACCAAACTCAAACCTAACATCAAATAATATGAAATGTATTGAAGTACCCTACTCATTTATCACAAAATAAATATAGACTAGATGTATAATGTATAGGAGGTTTCTATATTCATAATTTAAACGACAAAACATTAGGCCAGTCAACCGATTTATTTAAAAAAATAACTTGTGTTTTTAATAGTACAATGGACATTTCAAAATATTCATCAGCGTTATATATTTTACTCTGATTTAATGTTTACCATACAATTACTTTGTTTGCAATTGAATTTTATAGGTTTGAACAATATACAATCGGATTCTTGTATCAAAAGAGGAATAACGTGATATTGATTCAGCAAGAAATACCTGAATTTTCTTCATTTATGGCTCTCAAATCATCTGACCTTACGAATTACACAAGTACAGCAGATATATTAAAAAATAAAGCATGCAGATGTTCCGCACTGAACAGAAAATTGTCGTTCTTTATAAATTTAGTATTGGAAAAATAAATGACATAAGTAGGAAAAAGGCAAATCAATAATGTAAACCAATTTATTTTCGCGACTTTCGCGTGAGTGAATATATCGCGAAAATAAATCATCGCGAATAGTTCATATCCTTATATAAAAGCATTAACAGAAATACAAAATCGCGAAAATTGATCTCCGCGAACATTACCGGGAGGGACAAAACGCGAAATAAAGTATCCGCGAGAAATTCAAGAAAACCGTGGGCATTATTTATATCAAACGATGGTGCAAATATTATCCAAATTTTAAGTACTGATTAATAGTTGAATGGGCACTTCTATATGCATATCACTGGATAAGTCTTTCTGCCTTTATTGGAGTATGCACAGCTGGAGATCGGCAAAAAAAAAAAAGGTTTGTCACAGAAATCTGCAAGGAGCGTGTCCGGTTATGAGGAAGGAGATAAGCACAACAGCTTCGCATGTTCGCAGATGTAAAAAATCAAAATTATCTTTTTTTATTGCTCGCATATTGCAAAATCAAAGAATGCTATGTTGGGCAAATGTTTCAGGATTTCACACATACATAGTTTATGGTCGAAGACGAAGTAGAATTTAAGAAATATCCATTTGTTTTACGAAAACTCAGACGAAAATTGTAACACTTTGTCATTCCCGTCATGTCTTTGACAAAAATACAAGTTGTCGTTGGATTCCTACAGTAATTATTGATATTTAAGATATATTTGAATTGCATAAATTTTGTAATAAATACAAAAACTGCGAATGCTACTGTTTAAAAGGTTGATAGGATTTGTTTTGATTGTGCATACTAAAAATGCATCGGGAGATATGCTTTGTTCATGTATGCAAACTATTTTCACTTACGAGTTCGTTATATATTCATGTAGTATTTATCTGCGTGGACTAATGAACTAGTTTGGTTCTGTTCATACCCCACAGTCTGTTCTATCGTTCATCTTTCAAAAATGCAGTATTACATTTTTGCTCATACTACTAAATACAACTTTTCCTGCATCAAGCGAAATTTTCACGCCTTTCAGTTCTTACTCTGGAAATACGCAACAATAAATAAGGGCTTTCCATAAATTAAATAATGGTTTGATATTTTTCTTCTATTAGCATCATGTTCATATTCATAAGATTTGTTTTAGCACTATAGAAATGCTAAATTTGTAGACAATCTTACGAGTCGTACCTTTATGGTCGTCTAATTTATATGACATAATCTTTAATTCCCTCAAATTCATGGGAAAGAGCAAGGTCACTGTTAATGACCCTTTATTAATAAATGTTCTGCTTACTGTTGTGAATGAAATAAGATAAAGCATCATGGCTATATGACTACAAATTTCGTTTACGGACATGATACCGCCAATAAGCATTGAAGCGGTTTTTATAAAGGGTTCACTCAGTCCCACTGCCCTTTCCATTGGATTCTGTGAATTAAGCATTAATATTGATACTAAAGTTGATTTCATTTATAAGATTGCACTCAAATTTATTTTTATACACATTTTGCTATACAATGTAATTTATGTACAAGTTGCTATCAAATAGAAGAAAAAGAAATCTAGTATCAGATAAAATAAAATAAAGAAAAGAAGTGAAATGAGTGAAAACCCGTAAGTGTAAATATTTGCATTCTTGTGCAGAATTTCAAAATTACTGAACAGATTTGTCCAAAGGGCAATAAGACAAAACAGATACAGCACTACCATAAAAATGTGAAACCAGAATGGTCCTGACTTGGTACAGGCATTTCAAAAGAGATGGTGGGTAAACCAATTTTATGGTTAGCAAAACTGCCTTTCAATTACGATGAAAGGTTTGAAAAACTTCACTTTAGAAGAGGAAAATCTTAGAAACGAATTTAGTAGTTTATGCGACAAATGTCATTTACAGCATTATGGACAGCACAACGTTTGTTTTTCTTCAAGAACGATGTAAGCGATGCCGTCTAATTGTCTGTCAGCTTTATATATCCATCATGGAGAATATAACAGTAAACACTTACAACATCCGAATATTACAATCACATGCTACAATCTACAAGGGAACTGCACAGGAAAAACAATAAAATGGCAAACGACAAACGCAGACAACGATAGGAACTCGGAATAGCCGGACTTGGTACCGTAACTAGCGAGAGTTAGAGGTAGGGTTAAGCCAGTTTATGGGTACCAAACCTACCCTTTCTCTATCCCGTTTCCCTGTAGTATATAAAAAAATACAAATAAAACCCAATACAGGTAGACTACTTACTTCAAGACCACGATCTTGAGAAGGAAAGAATAAGACAAAACGTATTTTAGAAAGATGGAACGAGGAGTGTTCACCGCTAAGCCAAATATTTTTATTCTAGACTTTCTTGATTGTGCTAATATTCAGTTCACAATAAATGACTAATTATTTTTAGAAACATTGCTCACCGAAATAAGAGGGAAAACAATATAATTTGCTTCTTACAAAAAAAGGGAAAAAACAAAATTGGAAAATTCATTGATTAAAGAAATTCAAAAACTTGAAAATGATGCTGATACAGATGAAACTTTAAGAATAGTAGATGAGAAAAAATCTGAGCTCAAACTATTACGACAAGAGAAAATGAGAGGACATTATATTAGGTAAAAAATGCAATGTATTGAAGGATTTGAGAGACCCACAAAATATTTTACGAACTTAGAAAACCAAAATTTTGTTAATAAAACTATTCCTAAAATTGTAAATGAAAATGGGAATACATAAAAAAATTACTGACCAAGAAGGTATTTAAGAAGAGGCAAAACAATATTATGAAAATTTGTATAAGAAAAAAGAAATTATTCGAGTCCCAAATTTTGCCACAGAAATACCTTATCAAGAAATACCGAAATTAGTTAATATAATGAAATTAAAGCTTGAAGGAGAAATTACTAATGCTGAATTAACAGCTGCCATCAAAAGAATGAAAAACGAAAAAAGTCCTGGATCTGATGATTTTACAAGCGAGTTTTAAAAAAAATTTTTGGGTCAAATTTAGGAAAATTTGCCCTCATATCTATTAATTATGGTTATAAAAATGGTCAAATGTCTGTCACACAAAAACAGGGGATAATAACTTGTATTCCAAAAGGCGATAAGCCAAAGCAATATATGAAGAATTGGCGTCCAATCTGTCTTCTAAATACAACATATTAGCTTGCTTCAAGTTGTAAAGCAGAACGAATCAAGTCTGTTTTAGATTAACTTAGTAATTTTGAAAAAGCTGTTGACTCTATATCTTGGGAATTGGTGCAAAATGTTTGGGATTTCTTTAATTTTGGGAACTCTATAAAAAACTGGGTTTAAACTTTTTATTCAGATATAAAGAATTGTGTAACTCAAAACTGTTTTCTTTCACAATTTTTTCAGTAGAAAGAGGCTGTAGACAAGGGAACCCTTTATCTCCTTATATTTTCCTTCTCTGTGCGGAAATTTTGGGAATCCTAATTAAAACAATGATGACATTAAAGGAATTACAATTGATGATTCAGAGTATTTAATATCTCAATACGCAGATGATACCTCATTAATTTTAAGATGGTTCTCCTGAGTCTTTAGATGCATCTCTCCGTACTCTACAGATATATGCCGATATGTCAGGTTTGAATATAAATTTTGAAAAGACAAAGGTGGTGTGGATTGGAAAGAAAAGATACAGTAGTGATACAATGTGTGTCAAGTGGGGAATGGAATGCGGTTCCATCAGATTCACATAACTAGGAATTAAATTCTCAGTAAATATTGCAGAAATTGAAGAACTTAATTATATTCCTAAGTTTAAGGAGATAGAAAATGTCATGAAATCATGGGCAAATCAAATTTTGTCTCCAATTGGTAAAATTGTTATTATTAAATCCTTGATAAATTCTAAACTGAATCATTTATTCATTACACCCCCATATCCAAAGGTCACTATTTTAACTCAGTTCATGCAAGGTTTATTTGCTTTTATTACCCGATAAAATAAGTCGCGATTGTCTGTGTAGAAACAAAGATTTTTGGGGACTAAAAATGTTGATATTAAAAATTATATCATGGGTTTAAAATTAATATGGATTCGAAGGATTTTTTACTCCAAATCTAAGGTCGGTAAGCTGCTTATGCTTTCTGAAAATCTAGATGCTACAAGCATTCTGTACTAAGGTCCTACAAAAAAGTTGAAAAATCCATTTTGGTAAGAAGTTTTTGTTGCATGGAGTGAATTTATTTCAAAGTCAGCATTAAACAATAAACAGGAGTCATATGCCACTAATATTTGGAATAACGGAAGAATTAAAATTGCTGGTAAGTCTGTACTATACAATAATTGGTTAAAAAAGGGGGTGAGTTTAATAAATAACAAACAAATAACAAAATACCGAAGTTACTGTTAATTTTTTAATAAATGATATTCTTGCAGAGTCTGGAAATTTCATGTCTGTTCAACAGTTTCAACAAAACTTATAATATAAACATAAACTTTCTTACATATCAAAATGTCCTATCATCATTTAAAGCTTACTTGAAATCACAGAACCTCTGTTTCTATGAAATGACAAAAAATTTATGGCCCAATAATACCTAATACTATAAAAATTATCATGAAATCTAAGAAAGGTTCTAGAGACATGTATGAGGTTTTAAATACATATTCCTGTACTTTAAAATGTGAGGAAAAATGGACAAAAATATTAAATAAAAATACTAAATGGTCACAAGTATTTCTTTTGCCTTGTAAAACCACAAAAATTCAAAATTACAGTGGTTTCAAAACAGAAATATCCACAGGATTTAGGGAACAAATGAATTTCTTCATAAAATAAATTTGAAACCGTCAGACAAATGTACTTTTTGCTTGCAAACAACCGAAACAATTGAACGTATTTTTTGGTCTTGTGAAAAAATCTCAGAAGTTTGGACTGAATGTAAACAATTGGCTTTTTGAAAAAACAGAAATAAATCTGCCACTTAACTTAGAAATTGTTCTATTTGGATATTTACATAAAACAGACAGGAATTATGTTAGAAATTTAATTATGCGCTACACAAAATTCTATATCTATAGGTCAAAACTAAATGGTGAACAAATTAATAATCTGGCGTTGAGAAATTACTTAAAAGAAAATATTTTAATAGAAAAATATATATTCTATAAAAATAATCCCACAGAAAAAGCAAATAACTGCTGGAACCCCTGGTTACCTATCCTGTAGTTCCTGAAAAGGCAAATATGTAGAATTACAGAATGACACAGGGTTGATATATGCATATTTATATGTGTGTATGTATTTTGTATGCAAGGTTTGCTTGAAAGGTCCAGGAGAGAATGGAAAATGCATAAATATCATATTATAGCTGCACACCTCGGAGATGGAGAGAGACTTTATGTCTGTTTGTTAGTAGTAAGATTTATATTTGTAAGTTTTTGCACTTGTATGTATGTTGATAATGGATGCGACTTAGGAGATAATGTATTTATTTTTCTGGACCTGTGTCCTCTGTACATTTTTACAGAAAACTTCTGTTAAATTTCATCAAAGTATAAAAAAAAATACATTTTAATACCCCAATACCAACTATTTTTGTCTTTCATATAGTATTTTAAATAATCTTGTTTGAAATTATGCATGTCAGAGACTTATAGATGAAATATCTGTATGCCTCTTTGTAGGGTTCTTTTCTCTCCAGTCCGCCACTCTTGTCTCGACCCTTATACCCTTTTTATTACTGTCTTTAAAATAATGCTTAAGTAATATGCTTTCTAGTAGGTGTCTGATATGTACGCTTTTTGTGTGTATGCTTGTATTTGTACAAATGTATGTGCATCTTTTGACATGCAGTTGTATATGTTTCTTTTGGATACCTGTGTGTATGCATCAGATTTGACTTGTCTTTTTGGTATATGAACCAAAATATATGAATATTGAATATTTTCCGTAAAATCAAAAGTATTGTATTAAAATTATAAACATGTGCCATTTTATTATCCATCCAATATATGTCTTTGCCAATAAAGCATTATAAAAAAATTATTCGATCAGCACTGAAAAGGACATAATATGTCGAATGAGGGTTATAAAAAAATTACCAAACATAATTCTCGAGAGCCAAAGTCCAAGATGCATAAAGAAAAAGCAGGTAAAACTTTACAGGAAATCGTAGACCACAATCTTTCCGACTTGCCACAGGCATTTTAAATGATATGGTGGGTTAAACTGGATTTATGGCGCGCCAAACTTGCGGCAGTGTCTGGAAGTAACTCAACAGCAGCAATTGCTATTGATAGGTCGAAGACAATTAAAAGAAATGACAATCTGCAGAAAGGAATTACAGTATTTACGGTATTCATTTATCTATTCAGAGAAAAGCATTATCTTGACATCTCAAATGCATTGTTATTATTCTCAAATCCTGCAACACAAATAGGATGGAGATTTAAGTAATAAAACATTTAAATGTATGAACATTTTAATGCTCTAATACTAATGCAGTTCTGTTGAATTTAAATCCCTCTAAGACCGTTAAATTATATATAAATTTTAGTACACTGAAAGGCTTTTAACAAAATTTTAATGAAATAAATTATTCATACAAAGTATGAGCATTTTGTAATTCTTAGAGGTCTGCCAAGTTGTTTCTATAAAATATAAAGTTGAAAAACTTACTTTAACGTTTAGGATAAAGAAGGGAACGGGGAATGTGTCAAAGAGACAACATTTAGCATTTTTGTACTGAAAGGGGTATATACTTTAAAGTAAAGTTTTATTTAGCGTTTATGAAATGCTATCAGTTCGAGATAATTTTATATGTTGCTGATCAAGACACTGAATGTACAGAAACAAAGACAGAGTCAATTCTCCACAAAAAGAGACATTAATAAGTACCGAGGCTGAAAATTTTAAATTGTATAATTATAAAGTTTATAAACTGGTGCGTTTAAGGGTTTAAAGATTTTATAGGAAAATGAAACATGTACATGAGAGGGAGGAAAATTTACATTCAATCAATACAGCATAAAAAGTGGCAACAAAAAGTGTTTTTTCGATTATTGATTAACAGAGTGACATCAAATTTGCATGAAATATATATGTCTCAATTTGAGACATTGTCATAATTCATCCCTATCAGAAAAAGTAATAATAAACTAGAGTAAGGACTGTCGGAAACGACAGTGATCCCCGAACCCCCTGTTTGACACAGAAAACAGCTATAGACCCTGGGAATAATTTTTCTTAACATTTTTGAAATTAAACTATTTACAGTCACTATTTTTACCATAAGGAATTAAAGAATATATGGTTGTTAAGCAGAATTCCAAAAAAATAGTAGTCTTTCAGGAATTTTACCAAACTTGGAATCATATATTTTGGAAATCAAGTTTGTGAAATGTTTCTTCTAATTCTAACAAATTTTTAACTATGGTTTCAATGAAGAATTCCAAAAAAATATGTGGTCTTTGACACTTTCAGGAAATTTACCAAAATTGGAATCAAATATTTTTGAAATTCAATTGGTGAAAATGATTGCCCTAATGGTCACAAACCCTAACAGCATGGTTGCTAGGTAGAATTCCGAAAAATACGTGATCTTTGACACTTTCAGGAAATTTACCAAAATCGGAATCAAATATTTTTGAAATTCAATTGATGAAAATGATTGCCCTAATGAAAACAAATCCTAACAGTTTGGTTGTTAAGTAGAATTCCAAAAAATAAGTGGTCTTTGACACTTTCAGGATATTTAACAAAATTGGAATCAAATATTTTTGAAATTCAATTGGTGAAAATGATTGCCCTGGTGGAAACAAATCCTAACGGTATTGTTGCTAGGTAGAGTTCCAAAAAATAAGTGGTCTTTGACACTTTCAGGAAATTTACCAAAATTGGAATCAAATATTTTTGAAATTCAATTGGTGAAAATGATTAACCTTATCAAAACAAATGCTTAAAGTCTGGTTGCTAGGCAGAATTCCAAAAAATAAGTGGTCTTTGAGACTTTCAGGATATTTACCAAAATTGGAATCACATTTTCAGAATTTTTATTTTTTCCAAATACTTGCCAAAATATAAGATTATATGCCAAAATGTCCAAAAATATCAGTCTTTGACATTTTCAGGAAATTTACCAAAGTTGGAACCGGAATCAAAATTCTGAAAGCTTATCTACAGACTATATGCAACAATTCTGCAACAAAATTTAATCCATAAATCCAAAAATGTAGGAAGAGTTTGCGTCGCATGCCATATGTGTCACAATCCACATTTTGTGGTCTTTGTCAAATCGACATCTTGGGCCTCTTGTTTGCATCAAGATAGATATAAAAAATCCGAAAGCTTATTGCGCATCTACAGACTATATGCAACAATTCAACAACAAAATTAAAACCCTAAATCCAAAAATGTAGGAGGAGTTCGCGTCGCATGCCACATGTGTCAAAATGGACATCTTGGGGCCTCTTGTTTGCACCAAGACCAATATCAAAAATCCGAAAGCTTATTGCGCATCTGCAGCATATATGCAACAGTTCTATAACAAAATTAAAACCCTAAATCCAAAAATGTAGGAGTTCGCGTCGCAAGGATGTGTGACGGACGGACGTGCGGACGGACGGACAGACGGATGGACGGACGGACGGACGAGGCCAACGACAATATCCCCGAACTTTCATTCGAAAGTGAGGGGATAATAAATAAATAGTAAAAACTTATTTAAAGAACCTTTTGTCATTATTTCTACTTTTAACCATCAACAAAAGAACTGTTTTGACATCAAGAAAGTGAGAACCGAACCGTCAATCTAAAACGAATAATCTAAGAACGACGGAAACATCGGAAATAAAAAGAAACAAAGACATAATATGAGTATGGCACAGAAAAGAAAAAAGAAGATTCTTACACATACAATGATGTACACCCCCCCCCCCCC
>MJUU01039956.1:76546-116320 GCA_002080025.1 Modiolus philippinarum
AATATTTGATTCCAATTTTGGTAAATTTCCTGAAAGTCTCAAAGACCACTTATTTTTTGGAATTCTACCTGGCAACCATACTTAAAATGTTTGTGTAGTTTAGGATGAACATTTTCATCAATTGGATTTCAAAAATATTTGATTCCAATTTTGGTAAATTTCCTGAAAGTCTGAAAGACCACTTATTTTTGGAATTCTACTTAGCAACCATATATCCTACAATTCTTTTAGTAACAATAATGACTATCAATAGGTAGATTTACAAAATAATGAAAAAAATATGCCAAGGGTGTATAACAACTGTTTTCTGTGTCAAACAGGGAGTGCGGGGATAGCTGTCGTTTCCGACAACATCTAGTTTTTTTATTACACTTTGGTTGCTTAACGGGCGTTTTTTCCCATGTTGCCTAATCATTTGTCAATGAGAAAATGTGTTAAAAGTTATTTAATCAATTTTGTAGGGTTAGGTCTTGCTTATGTTTTGTAAATTAAGTTCATAAGGTCCTTACTATGGTACATTCCAAATTAATAAATTGTTGGAAGATATTAAGGTATGAGCTTCAGGTGTCAGAATCATTCGATATCCTTGGAATTAACTCATTCAAGAATGGTTAATTAATGCATATGGATCATATTTACTTAGTCATAGGTCACTTCAATATGCATGAAATAGATAATGTCCGAAATTTTATTAATTTCCAATTATTTTTTCACATATTTTACGAAAACGAATACTGTATTCCCATATACAAATACAGTACATAGAAGTTGCACAATTCACGTTATACCATATTATCTCATTTATGTTTTATAGTTACATGTACAAGACAAAATTATACTAGTAAATAAATTCAAAATGCAGTTCAAGATACACAACACAAAATATCTGAGTTATGTATTAATGCCTATACAAAATTGTAAATAAAAAACTAAATGACGGAGTTTGGTTTACCGAACATATACTAATTGTAAGAGTATTATGTTAAGACATATCACTAACAAAAAAAAAAAAAACAAAAACAAAAAACAAAAAAAAAACAAAAAAAAAAAACTCGAAAGAAATCCTTTCCCTGCAAAAAATTTGATGTATTCTATATAAAAAACCATCCATCAAATTCAACAATTGAAAACTAAGGAGTATCTCCCTCATACAAAGCTCTGTCCTTAGCTAATTTTTGGCTTTACGTTTAGATCATATTGGTTATTTGTTCTCTATCAGCTTTTAAACATCTTTGAGTTTATGGTCTTCCAAACGTTTAGATTTTATCTGCACTGAAGAGACATAAGTTGTCAAACTACGCATATGCAAAAAATAAATTCACAGTAACTTCGGTATTTAGTTATTTGTCTCTCCATTTGTACAAATTAAACTATTTTTGTGGCCATCTGTATATTTAGTGCCCACATCTCCCGATTTTACTTGTCAAGTTTTCTTACAATCAACTCGATGAGTGCCCTGTGATCATTTATATGTTGTATTGTCTATTGGTCTCTAGGTCGGACAACGGATAAGAGTGTTTGTAAGAGTACTTCGCCCGATATGTTATGCTTGTTGACGACCAAGTGCTAGGGGCCGTCTTGAACTTACTATGAGTTTGGAGTGTTTGCTCTTTGTTAAAGGCCTCGTGGTGACTTCAAGATGAAGAACGAGAATGAGAGCGTTGTTCCATTTTCCTAATCTTACCATACTTTTATAGGGTTTTTTCCTATGTACATTTACTCCATACCCCTTTACTTGTTCATGGATTTTCAAAATTATTTGCTTTTGTTTTTCTGTTAGCAAAGCTTTTCAAAACAAAAGGCAAGAGTTTTCATTTGAGTACAAATATTCTGAGATTCATACTACCTGAAATTGTTGTTATTTACACAACATTCACAAACATCTGGAATCGAATTTTACATTTTCCCCTATTTTTTATTTAAAAAAAAATAGACAAGACAAATTTCAAAATAACTAATTTTATTCAATATCTAGAATTGCATTCTTCCTCAAAGTATGTAGACATTATACAATTGTTGAAATTCAATAATGCTATTTAACAAGCACAATGAATCTCATTACATTTGTATTCTATTTGTTCATTGTTTTTTTTTAACTCAAATGAACTTTGTTAGCTCACCTCACGAAGTGTGAGGGCCTAATGTGATACCAAAGCCTATGCTTCAGCATCCGGTTAGGTAGGATGGATAAAGTTCATTCCTACTTACTGACATGTCGATAATGACATTAGTGGCCAATACAAAAGAAGTATCATTGCATTATTTTACACCAAACGCACTTTCAAATCGATTCTACATATGTTGAAGTATTTTTCAAATACAAGCTGCCAATTTATTTGGTGGAAATCACAATGAAACGTATTATGGTGTTATGATAATCGCGCCAAAAACTATGAATTTACTGTTCAATCTACTCGTGTTTCTGCTTCCGGTTGACTCTGGTGAAGATGTAGGACTTTCTATTACAAAATTTTATTATCATATGCTATATTTCTAACTATTGTGTTGACCTCTACACCAGCCTCGTCAAATCGTATGTGTGCTCTCCTAATATTAATGGTCATTATAATCATAATAAGTGGTTCATTGCAGTTGGTGTAATTATGACTGTAATTTATTACAATGAGACAGATATCAATAAGGAGGGATCTTACAGTCATTCACCACTGTGGAATAAAAGAAAAACGCAGCAGTGATTATATTGTTAAAAGTGAATCAAAGTTAACCGGAAGAGACATTGCAGACATGTTGGATTCTGTTTTTATGTTTGGTACCATCATGATAATTTTTAAGTACTATTGGATATGTTATTTATTTGAATGAAATAAAAGGGACAGCAGGAAACACCTACAATGGCTGAAATATATAATTACATGTCACAATCTGCTAGGGAATGTCTGAATGTCTGATTCAATTCAATTAGCTAAAGCTATAAAAGTACTATTGCTTGCGGGGTTCTAATTTTCGCGTATATATGAAACAACGAAATTAAGTTCCAAACGAAATGCATTTTCCCTAGAGTTTTCATAAAAGAAGTCGAAATCGCGAATTTAAGTGACCATAAAATAGTTATATTCATAAAAACCACGAAAATTGTTTTCCACGAATAAAGTACTTCCACAAGAGAGTATGTAAAAATGTAGGAATGCACACCGGATTAAGTTGGTAATATTTTATATTAGATCAAATCAAATACACATTTACCTTCCATTCGTAATAGTGTTGTGTCAACTTAGAATTCAATTAATCAGAAAATTTATTAAGAATTGAATGCATTATTTTGAAGTTTCATTGGGATATGAAAGTGTTGATCGAAGCAAATTTTTAATGAAGCGCGTAGCGCTTCATGTTGAAAATGTGCGCCCGGTCAATTATTTCATAGTCTCTATGAAACTTCAAAATAATGCATTCAATTCTTATAATTACATTTTAAAACTGAAATTGAACAATTCTCAATTTAAGGATTACCTTCATCTTCTATACCTAAATGAACTCGAAATTAAAGAGACCACTGATACACCATCATCAGCATCATACCTGGACATATACCTCTACATTGACAACTCTGGACGTCTGAAAACAAAACTTTACGACAACGTGATGATTTTGACTTCCCAATAGTGAACATCCCGTTTTTGAGAAGTAATATTCCCACTTCTCCGTCATATGGCGTGTACATTTCACAACTAATTCGCTATTGCCGTGCCTGTAGTTTGTACAGCGATTTTGTCAACAGAGCGAAATTAATGTCTCAAAAACTGGCCAATCAAGGGTATGTTCAGTCACTGTTGCAGTTGTCACTAAAGAAGTTTTACGGTCGTCACCACGATTTGACAGACCATTACAATGTTTATGTTTAAGTGAGAACAGATATCTTTGGGTAGATCCAGAGTTTGTTACCGGACTGACCAACACCGACTGTGACAAATCCGGACTTTTCACTTGCAGTGTGACGGGTGCCACGCGTGGAGCAGATCATGCTTACCCTTCCGGAGCACCTGATGATACCTCAGTTTTTATAGGGGTTCACACTGCTAGTGCTTTAGTTTTGTGGCGTTCTTGTTCTTTTTTTATTGATTTGTTTTGTCTTTGTCATACTGTCTCAATTCGTGTTGCTGTGACTTGGCATGATTTTGGATTTATGAATTTAGAATTTCCCCTTTCCTCATTCTTGCTTTGGTATTCATTTGCCGATGTATATGAAAAATAAATTTATCTAAAGGAAAGTACATCATACACATTTGGATTCTATTTTAACAAATTGATCCGCCACTTAGTCATGTGGTCAAATGTGTTTCATGGGAATTGCACACGTGATCGATGTTCACCTATCAAATTCACTTAATTGAAATGAATATGCATGAAATGTAATTATTTATGATTGAAGAGTAATTTAATCCATGCCCCATCTATCAGTAAAAAAAAATATTTGTATTAGAATTCAGCCAGTTAAAACTTAGGCTTTGCTTACTTGTATTGTACTCGGTGGATGTCTCTGATACTAGATTTAGACTCCCATTTCGTTCTTCGTAAAGACTACTTTTTGTTATAGCTTTCGATATTATTCGATCCTAATGCTGCTGATGACAGGTAACTTCTTGAAACACGAGTACAGCATAACAAAATTTAATGTTACGTATACAACTTTGGTATGTTTTTTTTATTTCGCACACATACAATGCATTTCAACTCTAGTTTCCATGCAACTACTTAAAGGAGTCTATTGATTTTTTTTTTGGTAAGACTCCATTTCGTTAAATTTATATTCGATATGTAAGCAATATTTTATTCACTGTACTCTGTATGCACAATGAAACATCTGACCAAGAGCTTTTTTGTCACAATGAAATCTTCCAGAGTGTCACTGAAATGTTATACATATGTTTTTGTAATCGAGATTGAACCTTGACTTAAAATTAATGCAAAAAGTTGAAACTTAAGTTGATGTTTTAACCTTTTTAAAACTTGATCATTTCAAAACTATAAGACCGACATTAATTTTAAGGTAGTTCAATCCTAATAAAAATTTCAGACATAATTTTTTTCTTTTAAGATATTTTGTAGGTCTTAAACTATATATCCAAAAAAATAAAATAAAAATATGTCACCGATCATCTTTTCCTGTTATCTGGCTTTGAAAATTAGGCCAAATTCAGTATTTTTCAGCAATATTTACAAAAAATATATAGGGAACTGTGATAACATGCTTATTGTTTATCTTTCATATAAAATAAATATCAGACAGATTTTTTTTATTATTTGATATTTCAGAGATATGCACTTAAGCTATCTGTTACGCTGAAAATATTTATATGTCACCGTTCGATAAAGAGAGATATTTTATATAGTTTACGAAATAGACAATATTTACGGGAAAAGAGAGCTAATTCGCGGGAAAGTGTATGCCAGTCTATGATGACGTCACAGTGAATAGGCCAATACAGGAATATTTCGGTTTGAAAATCAAGTCATTTCCGCATCCGACTCGTGTTTCGTTAATGCGCGAATCGAATGCGCCGTGTATTAGTGTCGAACTACCTTAATATTAATTAACTTCTGGGATTAAACTTTAAACCATTTAAAAGACTACTGTGGCTTTTGGTGGCTTTGAGTTGTTATTATTCCCCTTTGGGCGTTGTGTCTTTGACACATTCCACGTTTCCCTTCTTTCTAGAATCAAAATATATTCGAAGTAGCTGCTAAAAATCAAATAACCTGAACGGGATTAAAACAAGCGACTTTTAATTGTCCTTTCCATGTTTTATCAGTAATTTGACTGATGTCAGTTCCAATAATAAACTGCCATATGCAATGTAACTAATTTGATATGACCGAATCAAGGGAAAAGACTATCACCTATTAACATAAACATTGGTGCCAATATAGCAAAGCAATTTTTGTTTTGTACTGCATTTTAATCTTTAGTTTCTATATGTGCATTTGTTTCAAATATTTCTTTAAATGCTCGTTTTATGGTCGTTTTTAGTTAATGTTCGTTTTTAGTTAACGGTCTTCCAAACGTTTAGATTTTATCTGCACTGAAAGAACATAATTTGTCGAAATGCACATATGCAGAAATTGAATTCGGTATTTAGTTATTTGTTACCACTGGGTCGATGCCTCTGCTGGTGGACTGTTAGTCCCCAAAAGTATTCACCAGCCCAGTATTCAGTACTTCGGTGCTGATCCGAAAGCCGATTGTATTTTCAACCTTACAATATCTAAATTTTTGTAAATTTTGTTGAAAAGTAAGGAGTATCTCCCTCATGCAAAGCTCTGTCCTCAGCTGATTTTGGCTTTATATTTAGATCATATTGGTTATTTGTTCTCTATCAGTTTTTACATATCTTTGAGTTAATGGTCTTCCAAACGTTTAGATTTTATCTGCACTGAAGAGACATAAGTTGTCGAAATGCGCATATGCAGAAATTGAATTCACAACAACGTCGGTATTTAGTTATTTAAAATCAATACATTAAACATTTGTGTTTAAATGCACAATAGTTTTAATTAGTGACCCTACCTTCTAGGCATTTTTTAATCGATTAAAAGCTAAGTCTTCGTGATTTTTTTTTACCTATCCCACTACATTTTTTGCTAACTAAATTCAAAGTATTGTAATATGGACAGTATAGTTACATTGTGCGACAATGAAAATCGGCAAATGACATTCCATAAATGTGTTGTTTTTTTTGAAACAAAACAATATTTCAACAGAACTTTAAACATAAATTAAAATGACCAATGGTTGTACAACATTAGCTAAAAAATTCTGTTAAAAGGAAATATTGATGAATGATCGGTTACAAATCAATCAAAATTACCAATGAGAAATGCATTAATACTTGCATGATTTTGATTTTACCATTACTAATTTCCCTTTCCTTGACAAAGCCGTTCCTCTAGCTCAATAATACGGGATGTATATATCTTAACTAGTATGATTCGCTCGTGTCTGTTTTACTCTTGACGTTTTTACGGAAATGTTGTTAAAAATGTCAAACACTGCTAAAAATCTAGAAACACTTGGACGTTACTTACATTCTTTACTTAATAAGGAATATTGACAGCATATTCTTCATGATTCTGTTATTGGCTTTGGGATCGAATGACCTGTAGATTTTACAAACACTGATACTGCCGATGTCTACTGTAATCCATGATGATTCGTTACCAAACCCTTCGGGAAGTTTTGAATGTTTTTTCTTCTGTAGTGCGACCAACAGACTAGGCTCCTTGGGCTAGCCGACAGTTTAGTGGCGAGTATTCCGTGACTCGTCTTTCAAAATTATCTTTTATTATTGTAATGTAAGTGAGAACGTCAATCAAAAGAACGAACAATCCATGGACAATGGCAAAATCAGACACACTAAGAAACAGGGACACCACTTGAGTAAGGGACAAAAAAAGAAAGATGAAGATACACATACAGATGAACAACACAGACCCAATGAAAAACCATGCGTGAGATCAGTTGTACCGGTAGAGTAAAAATCTCCTGCTCTTATAAGACACCCGCTGTGTTGAACATGTCAACTTCGGTAGTTAAGTCGAATCCGATACAGGAAAAACGAACTTTAGTTGTAGAGGGAAAGATCTGTTATCATCTGGGAAACAGATATCCCATAGCGATCCACAAGATCGTGATGTCGACCGTAAAACTTGTGTAGTGATGACTTTAAGTTTTTTGTAACGTACCCTTGCTTAAGTAGTCAATTTGTAAGCAACTAAGCTCTATCAAGGAAGTAACTATAACGAACACAAGCCCTTGAGTAGCGAATGAGTTTTGAGATGTAAACTCCATATGCTGGTGCTTTTGGAATGTTGCTACAAAGAAAAGGGAAGTTGACTATTGGAAAAGTGAAGTCATCGCGTTTGTCATACAGGCTAGTTTATAATGTACTTCTGTTGTCAATTTCTGATCATATGTCTGTTACATAGACGCAGTTCTACCATGTGTTTTAGAGACTTTGTCTGTTGTGCTTCACATCCTTTCATTGTGTGATTAAGGCTCATACTTATCCAAATTAAGTTTAAGGTTGTGGTCAACATTCTTTCCGGAGCACCTGATGATATCTCAGTTTTTATAGGGTTCACTCTGCTAGTGCGTTAGTTGTGTAGCGTTTTTGTTGATTTTTGTTTGCAGTTTTTTTAATGAACCTGTTGCTTCACTTCACGCAATAATCAAATCTGGTTCTATATAAAAAGGTAAAATACAAATGACTAGGATCTTACATACTTTTCTGAAATATATAAATAACTATATACCGAAGTTACTGTGAATTTAATTTCTGCATATGCGCATTTCGACAACTTATGTCTCTTCAGTGAAGATAAAATCTAAACGTTTGGAAGACCATAAACTCAAAGATATGTAAAAACTGATAGAGAACAAATAATCAATATGATCTAAATGTAAAGCCAAAATCAGCTAAGGACAGAGCTTTGCATGATGGAGATACTCCTTAGTTTTCAACAAAATTTACAAAAATTTAGATATTGTAAGGTTCCTAATATATTCGGCTTTCGGGTCAGCCCCGAAATACTGACTACTGGGCTGGTGATTACCATCGGGGACTAACAGTCCACCAGCAGTGGCATCGACCCAGTGGTAACAAAAAAAGGATCCTCATGACAGATACACATTGTTACTGGCTCTTTCTATGAATGTTTCTGGTAACTTTAAAGCATTGGGACAGTGCATGAGATCTTGCTGTATGACTGTTTGACTCTGATACTACATCCCAATAGTCCAGAGAGACTTCTGATACTACGTTAATACATGCATATAATCGTCCCTATGGTCTAGAAAGTATTCCAATTAATAGTGTACATGTGCATGATCGTCCCTAAAGTCTAGAAAGAATTCTGATAATACGTTTATGCAATGAACATGTGCATCATAGGCCCTATAAACCAGAAAAAAAACTCTGAAACTACGTTACTATAGCGTACATATCCTATGGTCCATAAAGAATTCCGATACTACGTTAAAACAGTGAACATGTGTATCAAAGTCCCTATGGTCGAGAAAGAATTCTGATACTACGTTAATACAGTGTACATGTGTTTCATCGTCCCTATAGTCCATAAAGAATTCCGATACTACGTTAAAACAGTGAACATGTGTATTATAGTCCATTTAATCCAGAAAGAATTCCGATACTACGTTAATACAGCGTACATGTGTATCATAGTCCCTATAGTCCAGAAAGAATTCTGATGTTACGTTAATTCACTGGATGTATCCCTATAGTCCAGAAAGAATTTCGATACTATATTAATTCCCTGTACGTATCCCTAGAGTCTAGAAAGAATTTCGATGCTACGTTTATACAATGTACTTGTGTATCATCGTCCAGAATGAATTTCGATACTACGTTAATACAGTGTTCATGTTCATCATAATTCCTATAGTCAAGAAAGAATTTCGATACTACGTTAATACAGTGTACATGTGTATCATCGTCCCTACAGTCTAGAAAGAATTCCGATACTACGTTAATACAGCGTACATGTGTATCATAGTCCCTATAGTCCAGAAAAATTCTGATGTTACGTTAATTCACTGAATGTATCCCTAAAGTCCAGAAAAAATTTCGATACTACATTAATTCCCTGTTCGTATCCCTAGAGACTAGAAAGAATTTCGATGCTACGTTAATAGAATGTACATGTGTATCATCGTCCAGAAAGAATTTCGATACTACGTTAATACAGTGTTCATGTTTATCATCGTCCCTTTAGTCCAGAAAAAATTCCGATACTACGTTAATACAGTGTACATGTGTATCATTGTCCCTAAAGTCGGGAAAATATTCTGATACTATGCTAATACAGTGTATATATCCCAATTTTCCAGAAAGAATTACGATACTACGTTAATACAGTGTACATATCCCTATAGTCTAGAAAGAATTCCGATACTACCTTAATAAAGTGTTTATGTGTATCATAGATCCTATAGTCTAGAAAGAACTCCGATACTACATTAATACAGTGAACATGTGTATCATCGTCCCTAAAGTCCTGAAAATATTCCGATATCACATTAATACAGTGTACATATCCCTATAGTTCAGCAAGAATTCTGATATTACGTTTATACAGTGTTCATGTGTATCATCGTTCCAATAGTCCAGAAAGAATTTCTTTAAAAACATTAATAATGTGTACATGTGTATCATCATCCCTATAGTCCAGAAAGAGTTCCGATACTACGTTAATACAGTGTTCATGTGTATCATCGTTCAAATAGTCCAGAAAGAATTTCGATAAAACGTTTATACAGTGTACATGTGTATCATCTTCCCTATAGTCCAGGAAGAATTTCGATACTACATTAATACAGTATGCATGTGTATCATCGTCCCTATCGCCCAGAAAGAATTCCTTTGTGTTTTATGCAGTCGTCCTCCTGCATTATGTTAACCTTTCAGGGATTACACTTTCACAACTTAGTGGAATGTTTTATAGAGTCGTCCTCCTGTGTTGGTTTACCATTCTGGGATTCATTTTCACAACTCGGTGGCATGTGTGTCATACAGTCGTCCTTCTGCATTGGATTACCATTCTTTGATTACACTTCACAACTAAGTGGCATGTGTTTTAAGCAGTCGTCCTAAAGCTTTAATTTACCTTTCTGGGGTCACAGTTTCACAACTCAGAGGCATATGTTTTACACAGCCGTATTCCCGCGTTTGTTTACCTTTGTATGATTACACTAAAGGGCATTTGTCGTCCTCTTGCATTGATTTACCTTTCTGGGGTTACACTCTCATAACTCGGTAGCATGTGTTTTAAACAGTCGTACTCTTGTGTTGGTTTACGATTCTGGGATTACACTTTCACAACTCAGTGGCATGTCTTTTTAGCAGTCGTCCTCCTACATTATCTGACCTTTCTGTGATTACATTTTCATAATTCAGTGGCATATTTTTATACAGTCGTAGACCTGCGTTATTTTACCTTTCTGGGATTACACTTAACAACTCATTGGCATATGTTTTATACAGTCGTCTTCCTGCGTTATGTTTACCTTTCTGGGATTCACTTTCACAACTCAGTGGAATGTTTTATGCAGTCGTCCTTCTGTGTTGGTTCACTATTCTGGGGTTCGTCTATCACAACTCAGTGATATGTGTTTTATACAGTCTTCCTCCTACATTGGGTTACTTTTCTTGCATTACACTTTCACAACTCAGTGGCATATGTTTTATACAGTCGCACTCCTGAATTGGGTTTCCTTTCTGTGATTACACTTTCACAAGTGAATATCATGTGTCTTATACAATCATCCTCATACATTGGTTTACCTTTTTGGGATTACAATTTCACAACTCAATGACATGTGTTTTATGCAGTCGTCCTCCTACATTTGTAAACCTTTCTTGTATTATACATTCACAACTCAGTGGCATGTGTTTTATACAGTCGTCCTCATACATCGGTTTACCTATTTGGGATTACATTTTCACAACTAAGCGGCATGTGTTGTATACAGTTGTCCTCCTGAATATGTTTACCTTTCTGGGTTTACACTTGCTTAACTCGGTGCCATGTGATTTAAGCAGATATTGGTTTAACTTTCTGGAATTACAATTTCAAAGCTCAATAGCATTTTTTAATGTAGGTGTCCTCATATAAATAAAATTAAAAAGGTGCCCTCCTGCATTGATTTACCTTTCTGGGATTTCGGTCTCACATATCAGGGGCACGTTTTTTTATGAAGGCGTCCTCCTGCATTGGTTTGCTTATTATGTATTCCTTTCTGGGATAGCGGCACGTTTTTGCAGAACCAAAATTCACAGTAACTTCGGCACTTTGTTATTTATGCAAGTTAACAATGAAGGGATATGGAGTAAATGCAAATGAGACAAAATCTCTACAAACACATGGTAAAACCAAGCAATGGAACAACGCTTATATTGTTGTTCTTCATCTTGAGGTCACGATGAATGTCCTACCGAATTGGTTTTACCTATAAATCTCACTTGCACTTATTTTAATATAGTTGTTATTTGGATGACCTTTTCACAACTCAATTTCACGTTTTACAAAAATTCGTCGTTTCAAATTATTGTTCGTCCTCCTTCAGAATCAAACCAGAAATTACTAGAGCAAGTACGCTCTTTATCAGTAATTGTAAATATCATGTTTGAGAAACAGAAAATAGGATATTTTTGTATGTTTTTATGCTGATATTTGCAAGAAGAAACACTGGGATAATGTATTTAATTTTTCCTATGCTGATTTGGATAAACGTGTAGAAATAACAGGTTAGCAAGTAATAAAACATAGCTAAAATTTGTGTTTCAATTTTTATTTCAAAACTGATGTTATGAATAGTTTCAACATTTTGATTGAATGTGTGGTTCGTGATACTTAACAAAGAAAACGAGAATATTTCGTGATACCAGTAATTTGATATGAGAATATAACATTGAAAATGATCTTCTTTATTTGTAGATTTTGATAAACATTGTAAAAAAAATATTTATCTCGCATTTTGTTAATCCTGTCACGATTTGACAGTAACAAAGATGGTTTTCCATCGGAACTGAATAGTTTTATTTGTATTTTATGGGTTTTATTGTAATTTTTTGCGCTAAATTGCTTTTCATCGGCAGCGGAATTGGTCACTAAAATTAATTATGCTTCGTTAAAATTCCATAAAAACAATGTTTGATGTGTTGCGCTGATCAGATCGAATCAGTTATGTCAGGCGATATCTCAATGTCTTTAATTAGAGACTAAAAAAAGTATCTAGATAAAAGGTTTAGAAAAATAAATGTAAGTACAGAGGCAAGTTGTAATTGAGGGAATGTCACAAATAAGATAAAAGCTTCTGGTGTATTTAAAACGATGTTCTGAGTATTGTGATTAGAATATCCAAGAGGAATTAAATTCAGTTGGTAGTGTAGTAAGATAAATCCGAATATCCATAGGCTGTAAATTTTAAGAAATCCCTTAGTACTGGTATCTTTATACCTCAAACTTCAACCAGTATCCGGAAATGAATATGTTACAGATACATATATTTTTACTACTGACATGCTCTGTGCAAAGCCTCATCTCTAAAAGAGAAAACAGTCAAATTGTTAAAATTTATAAGGATGTATTTGCAAATTATACAAAAAGTGTTATGCCCGTGAATGACCATTGACAACCTCTGTATGTGGATTTAATATTTTATATGTCGTCAATTAACAGTTATAAAGAGGTGGAAGAGACGATATCGATAACAGGATGCATTGAGATGAAATGGACTGACATTCATTTGCAATGGGAACCTGCGTTGTATAAAAATGTAGACTACACAATTATAGAAAACTCAGATATCTGGGTACCAAATTTAGTTCTGACAAACAATGCAAATAAAATGGAGCCTTTAGGTGGTGACACTAAATTTCATGTGCATCTTTTACATTCTGGAACTATTTTCTATGCTCCCGCCGACATAATTGAAGCAAAATGTCCTGCTGACGTTTCTAAATTTCCTTTTGATGAACAAACTTGTATTTTTGAATTTGTAGTATGGGGGTTGTCAAGTCGATTTGTGACTTTGACAACGAACCACACAAAGGCGTCATTACAATATTTCGTATCGAATTCTGATTGGCAAGTTCTACAGTACTCAACAGAGGTTATAAACTCGGATCTGGAAGAATCATCAATATTCGTTTTTGAACTTAAAATTAAACGCAGGCCGTTCTATTATGAACTAATGATTATTGCTCCAACTGTTATGTTTGCACTTTTGAATCCGCTTGTCTTTCTGCTTCCCATAGAGTCAGGAGAACGATTAGGACTGTCGATGACCATTCTATTATCATACGCCATATTTTTAACTCTAGTGGCGACCTCTATACCCGCAGCATCAAATCCGATGTGCGTTTTACTGATAATTATGATGGTTATAATTGGTATAAGTGGAATTATTGTATTTGGAAGTATTTTAAGTGTGAAATATTACTATACAGAAGATATTAATATAATAGGATCTTGTCTGAGCTGTTTTGCAATGCTCAACAAAAAAGTAGACAAATATTTTGAGGAAAAAGAAGATGTCAAAGTAACCGGAAAGGATGTAGCAGCCATGTTGGATTCTGTATTTCTCTGTGGATCGTACGTGATAATGATAACTATTTCAAGCGGGTATATTATATATATAAATGCTTGAACAATTATGACACAACGTTTGAAAAAAGGTTTAAGTTATGTAAAAGTGCATTTTGATTTGAATGGAGTTGAACACGCTATTCCTTTCCTACAACATGATGGGCCAAAATATATCAGTTGAATAAATATGTTAATTTGAGGTTCTGCATTACAAGGTTTAGAGTACCAAATATTTGAACAAATAAAAGGATATGTAATAAATTTATATAGTATTAGACAAAATCTCTTCAAATACATGGAAAGGTTAGACATATGGAAAAACAATATAATCACTTACCAATGAACAAATATAAATTAAGGAAAGCAAATAAACAAACCTGAAAACACACGTCACAAAAATAAAAATAAATGAAGACTAGTTAATGGTATGTTTGTTTGCGATCCCGCATACTGGTGATAAAAGTGACATGGATGTAGCTTTGCTCGACATTTAGAAATGAATTCTGCTGCTAAAACCAGCACTAAGAGCCATCTTGAACTGCCTATGCTGTGTCACAAAATCCTCGTGCTGACTTCAAGATGAAGAACAACAATAAAAGCGCTGTTCCAAAGCTTGGTTCTACCATGTATTTGTATTTACATTGTCTTATGTGTTTGAAATCATAACTATTTATCTCTTTACAAAATCGTCATTTTTTTTATGTAGAACATGAATAACTATATCTTCATATAATGAAATTCATACGCCATTGAGGTTGACAATTTTACCGGTGGTTTTGTACTTGTTTTGTCTTCTTGTACTTTGATTCTTAACGATTCTGGTCGGAAATTTTGTTATAACCCCTTTGTCACTGCAACGTCCAATCTTATTAGTAATCGTCACGAAAAATAAAGCAGTTTTTATAAGCTCCTAGGTAAAATATGGCAGTATTTGAAGACTTCAAATTATGTTGCAACATTGTAGGAAATTAAAGTAATTTTGGATGAATTTGTTCACGTGTAAAGGGAACCTTTCACTCACAAACTCTGCATTAAGTCCTCCGGACTACAGTTCGTGAGTGAGTTGGCGCGTTGACCAATAGATGAAGTCCTGCAAAAATTACTTTCACTTCCATTATAATTTAAACACATATTGACGCTCACAATCAGAGTTCTATATGAACCAGTTATCACAAATATTCTACCCTTGATTTCTTGATGAAAAACAACACAAAATATGTGTTTTAATTTTTCTACAGCTGTCATACATTAAATATTACTTTCTAGTTGTCTTTATACTTCCAAAATCAAAACCTATTACAGGTGAATATGTTCTGCAGACGTAATATTCATGTCATGACGTCGTTACAATGTATGTATCTTTGATGTCTTTTTGTCCACCCTGCTTCACAAACGTGTCTGCTCTACTTAACATCGGAAGTAGACCTCATTCACAATCTCAAGACGTTTTGTGTTATAAGGTTTCGAAATAAAATGTACATCGACAAAGAATACCGAAGCAAAAATAAGAAAAAGGGTAATTACGTAATCAAAATCCAAAATCACTGCAAGTCACATCCAACACGAATTGAGACAGTATAACAAAGGCAAAACAAATAAACAAAAATGAACCAGAACGCCACAAAAATAAAGCACTAGAAATATGAACCCTACAAAAACTTCAGGTATCATCGGGTGCACAGGAACGGTAAGCATGATCTGCTCCAAGCATGGTAACTGTCACACAGCAAGGTAGTAATGATGTTTAAAATCTGTATGTATATTGACTAATTGGTAAAAGTCAATTTCTACNAAAAAAAAAAAAAAAAAAAACAATAAGAATCCTGGTACGTGTAACTTCTTTATCTTTTATACAGTAAGAAGATCAAATCGGCCAAAATCGGATAAACATGCCATATTTACAAACACTTCTAACATGGTTATTGTTCGGATGTCATATGAAATATCTATGAGATAGATATGCTTTTTTTATATCTAGGAGAGATACACTTGATCAAACCATTGACCTGAAAAATCTATAGGTCACCGTGTGGTTAAGAGAGATATTTTATACAGTTTGCGTAATTAGAAAATCTAAAGCGAGTTTATTTGTGGAAAAAAGGAGTTTTTAATTTGTCAATTATTTATGACGTCATATTGAAAAGAAAATTCTGTGTTGAGGTTAATTCCGCATCAGATTCGCGTTTTGCAATATGCGTGTATAAGTGATTATCTGCCGTAGCATTCGTTTGTGTTACTTATTTATTAGATTCATATATTGACTCTGGCAGTTTTGGTCGAGATTTTCGTTTCCGGTGGTACATGGCATGTTCCAACGATCAACAAAGAGAGAAATAATTTACGTCATTTGACCTATATGACCAGGACTTCACTCCAGCAACACTACTCATACCAAAGGTGGGAAGAGTGAATAGATAAAGAAAAAAAATAAATTAAGTATCAAAATTTTTTAGCTATGCCAATGCGTAGTCAGTTGAACAATGACTTGCGAGAATTCAACAATCGAAGCGTGTCGTTTGCCTTGTTGCAAAATGATATATCAACGATGCAGAAACAGAAATCCATCAAAAACAGTCTCCCAATTAAGTCCATTGTGTTTCTGTAACACAAAATTCAACTTATCAATTATTATTTATGAAAAAAGAGCACACTAGTTTTTACAAACCTTCGTGCCCGTATCCGCATGATGCCCGAGATCCGAATTAAACAATTATGAAACACAATTTCAAATTATAACTTGTACGATGTTGGATGATTTTACCTAGAAAATTATCCGGAACAAATTATATATTTTCACCAATTTCACTTCATCATTTTTTTATCTTTTTTTCCTCCTAAAAAATTGTATTTAAAACGAAATGACAATCAACATAGTTTGCGATGATAAAATATAATAATAAAAATATAAAATATCTATGAATATTTAAAATGTAATATTGATAAAAATATTAATATTTATGAAGAGGGGAGAGCCGGAGAATGATCCAAGACACGGGAGTGTTACACGATGTTACTACAAGTAAAACATGGCGGCTTGAAATATCCAAAGTCACAAAATAAGTGTGCTGAACGAAATATTATTAAAAAGGTGGTGCCAAACACTTTTGTGACAAAAAAATTATTAGTTTGTGCTCAGGAAACTTCTGTATGAAAAACTCAGATGCTCTGAAAAGGACGTCTACACTCTACCAGCCTCACTCTCATTTTCAACATATTTTGAATAAAGCAGACCTTGATTTATATCAATCATTGGTGGTATTAGGTCATGACTTATTGTGACGTCTAATTGTGACGAAGATTTTAGTGATAACCACAGATAAAAAATAGAAGGTAAGGTTTTTTAGGTATATGTATACTTACCTGAGTCAACATATGAATCACGTATATGTTGTACTTCATTAACGATAGAATGCCCATTTCAGTGATGTTTATTGTAGAATTATGCCTTTATATGATAATGTTATCTATATGCACTGTCATAATATTTTCGATGTATACAGACAGGGAAAATTAAATTTCGGTTATTTTATTGTCAGAAAATATTGTCCGATTTTCAGAAGTTTTTGACAAGAAAATAAACTTAAGGACCGACCTATTCAGCTGATGTGCGGAAATGGGAGTGATATATATTGAAAAAAAAGTGACAACAAAAGTTCAAAGCAATTATTTTTCCTTATTTCCGTAGTTAAAAAAACAGGATAACAGAAAACGCCTACAATGGCCTAAAACTACAGTCAAACTGTTGCAAAATACAATTCACAAGCAAACTGCACTAGAAAACGCTATTGAAGACAAGAGACAAACATATATAACGATAGAAATCGGGAAAGCCGGACTTAGTACCGGCACCAGCAAAAGCCAGCGGTTCAACCGGTTTACGGGTATCAAAACCTCCCCTTTACCAGTCCCGTTTCCCTTTAGTATTATTAACATACAAATAATACCCAATACAGGTAGACTACTTACTCCATGAGCACAATCGTGAAAGAAGAGAAAATGACAATACGTAATTTTGAAAGATGGGGCAAGGGGTGCTCGCCGCTAAATTGCAGTCTAGCTCAAGGAACCTAGTCTGCTGGTAAAACACTGTCGCACTACGGAAGAAAAATCAAACTAAAAAAAACCCCGAAAGTGCAGAGAAACATGCTCTAAATTTGTTTAAAGATAAAATTATTACTAAGGTCACCAACAGAATAGATTTTTATAAAGATAATTATATTGAGTCACCTCCTAAGCTGTCTGTAAATAGAATTAAGTCAAAATTGAAGGATCTTGGGCAAAAATTTGTGTTTGTATAAGTTGACAAGGCTTCCAACAACGTTGCTATCGTTTGAAAGAAATATTATATCGATGTCCAACAAAACGAACTGGACAAGTCAGACACTTTCAAACGTACCGATTGGGACGAAAAAACGTTAACCCAACAACATTATAAGGATACAGAAATGCTTAAAGTTCCACCTAAAGATAACACCTTGCCTACCATGTACTGGATTCATAAGCTTCACAAAAATCCCTTCAAACACCGTTTTATTTCGGCATCTAGTAAGTTTTCTACTTCTAATTTATCCATCCATTTAACTAGTTCACTTACTTGTATAAAGGAGTTGGTTATTAAATACTGTGAAAAAACTTATCAAATCTCTGGTGTAAATTACTTTTGGAGTGTTAAAAATTCAATTGAAGTTTTGGATAAACTACAATCTATTCAAAGACCAGTCTCATCCGTCGACAGTTATGATTTTTCCACACTTTACACTTCTCTTCCACATAAGTTGATTAAGTCAAAATTGGGACAACTTATCAAATGGTCTTATAAATTTTCTGGTCTACAGTTTATTTGTTCTAACAAAAAACAAGGATTCTTCTCTAATATTATATACAATAATTATTGTTCTTGGACATGTGATGACATGATTAATGCACTCAATCTTTTGCTAGACAACTTTTTTGTTCGTTTTGGCAACACTATTTATAAACAGGTCATAGGTATTCCCATGAGTACAAATTGTGCACCGCTCATTGCAGATCTTTTTCTGTTCTGTTACGAACAAGACTTCATAAAAAAACTTCAAAACAGAACAATACAAAACAGTGATAATCTAATTTCTATTTTCATTAATAACAGCAGGTATATTGACGATATCCTTACTATTGACAATCCCCAGTTTTTAGATTTTGTATACATGATTTACCCACTAGAGCTAAAATTAAATAAAGCTAACAATGATTCCAAATACTGCCCTTTTCTAGATCTTACTATCATTATTGACGCTGGCAAAATAATAACTAAAATATATGATAAAAGGGATGATTTTGATTTAACTATAACTAACTTCCCTTTTCTTGACGGCGACGTTCCTCAAGCTCCATCATACGGGGTTTACATGTCTCAACTAGTACGATTCGCACGTGTATGTTCTACTCTTGACGATTTTAATGAACGTAACCTTACTATCACAGCAAAACTTTTACAACAGGGTTACAGATTTCATTAATTATTGAATACCTTTAAGAAGTTTTATAACAGATATGAATATTTAATATCTAAATATGGCGTTACTCGCAAACAGCTTATTACTAAGGGCATTTCTTATCCCCGTATTTACGGCAATGTTGTTAAAAAATGCCGGAAACTAATTAAAAATCCAGAAAAGCCGGTACATAACTTACATTCTTTGCGTAATAGGGGATATTGACAAGATACTCTGCTTGCATCCGTTAAATTAGCTCTGAGATACATACATACATACTGGCCTCTCACTGATACTGCCGATGTCTACTGAAATATATGATGATTCTTGACTAAATCCTGCGGGAGGTTTTGAGTTTGATTTTTCTTCCGTAGTGCGACAGTGTTCTACCAGCAGACTAAGCTCCTTCAGCTAGCCGGCAGATTAGCGGCGAGCACCCCTTGACCCATCTTTCAAAATTACGTATTTTCATATTCTCTACTTTCAAGATTGTGGTCATGAAGTTAGTAGTCTACCTGTATTGGGTTTTATTCGTATGTTTACTATACTATAGGGAAACGGGACAGATAAAGGGAAGGTTTGGGTACCCATAAACCGGTTTAACCCTACCGCTGCCTTTTGCTAGTGCCGGTACCAAGTCCGGCTGTCCCGAGTTCCTATAGTTGTTAACGTTTGTCTTTTGTCTTATTTGTGTTTTTCCTGTGTATTATTTTCCTAGCAGATTGTGGCACGTAATTATAAATTTCAGCCATTGTAGCTGTTTCCTGTTGTCCCTTTTATTTCATTGGTCAAGAATCATCATATATTTCAGTAGACATCGGCAGTATCAGTGAGAGGCCAGTATGTGTGTAAAATATCAGGTCACTAGATCACAGGCTAATTTAACGGATGCAAGCAGAGTATCTTGTTGATATCCCCTATTACGTAAAGAATACGTCCAAGCTTTACTGGATCTTAAATCAGTCTCTGGCATTTTTTAACAGCATTTCCGTGAAAACGAAGATTAGAAATACCCATAGTAATAAGCTTTTTGCGACTAACGCCATATTTAGATATTAAATGTTCATATCTATTATAAAACTTCTTAAATATATTCAACAACTTATGAAAACAAAGTTTTGTTAAAGTACATGTATGTCTTTATATTTAGGCACGTCACACTAAACTGTCTCTCTTGTTTAAAATAGACATCAGCTTGTCTTGCTTTCACTTATCATGTATATGTGTAATATCTCCAATAATTCATTGCTCATCGCTTGCATTTATGTTTATGTAAACCTGGGGTCTAGGGCAAGGGGTTATTTTGATCAATAAAATCTTGAATCCTGAGTCTTGTCAAGAATTATGCAGCTGTTCATATAATGCCCTTGCTTTGTAGAAAGTCTATTTTCAGTGAATACAGCGGTACTACAGCTATCAAAAGTCTAGTATAGCAGCCCGAACATATAAAGGCATAAATTATCTCCCTTTTGAATTGCAGATGTGTTGCAAACGTTTAACAGGAAACGAGTTATCACCCATTATATCACCGTTATTAATAAACAATGCTTGAATTTTATTTCACAACGAGTTATCTCCCTTAGAACAAATATGAACTTATTGTGTTCTTGTGTCTCTGTTTCTTTATTGTTTCCGATGTTGCCATTGTCCTTGGATTATTCGTTTTGGATTTACGGTGTTCTCACTTTATTCCTTTTGAAGCATTAATGTATATTTGTTCTTACAGTTGCATTATGGCTAATATAGCAGTTCTTGGTGCCGGTGTGGTCGGTATATCTACTGCAATCAATATAAGAAAAGTTTTACCTGATGCCAGAGTGACATTGATAGCTGATAGATTTAATTCAAAGACTACTAGCTATGGCGCAGCAGGTTTATTCCTACCAAGGACAGATAACCTACCAGGTGTATCGAGAGATTTGTTGAGGTATGATGTGGTAATAATATTGTAAGAAGAAAATTATAACTAATGATTTAATTAGTTAAAAACAGCAATGAAATCCAGAAATCCCAGTATATTTGAAGATCCCCTTGTAGTTAAATCTCTGACCAAACTCCATGAAAATTACATCATTGTCCCTGCAAACAAAGCTTCTAACAACATACTGTTCTTGTGTAAATAATAAAGAAATACCGAAGTTACTATAAGAAACATTATCTTGACTGCATTGTGAAGGAGATGTGCATCGACAGTTCATCTGGAAACCCTACTTGTACCCCTACTACAATATCGAGAGTGAGATTGTAAAAAATCACACTTCAGATTTAGCATCATTTGGCATAAAAGCTAGTGATGAAAACAATCAACTCCCTCACATCTACAGGGTACCAAAGCTTCATAAGAATCCATACAAACAGAGATCCATTGCCGGGTCGTCCATCTGCACCACTAAACCTCTTTCACACTCTTCACTACTTTGATGACCGCAGTCAGAGATGGCATGACAAATTAGTTTACTCCATGAGCGGCGTGAATCAAATGTGGATTCTAAAAAATTCCAAAGATCTCCTTGAACAGCTATCCTCAACCAGTCTTACCTATTTTCTTAGCATTCAAACTTTTTACTTTTCTACTCTTTATACAACCCTGTCACACAATGAATTGAAAACAGCAATTGAAGATTTAATACATCAATGTTTCTGCACTAAAAATGGAGAACGCAGATACACCTTGTTAGTAATAGGGAAAGACAGGACATTTTTTGTTAAGAACCACACTGATTCAAATAATAGGTACACCGACACTGACGTTATCAAAATGTTAGAATTTTTTATCGACAATATTTTTGTCGAATTTGGACGTCCTGTTTCCCAACAAACAATAAGGATTACTATGGGAACTAACTGTGCGCCACTTTTAGCTTACCTTTTCCTTAACTCGTACGAGGCCACGTTTTTACAAGGACCTACACTAAGCGTGTAGTTTGTACAGTGATGTTTTGAACAGAGCAAAAAACACTGTCCCAAAGCTGCTTAGTCAGGAATCTGTTCAAAACAACGGCAGTAGAATACCGAAGGAACAAGGGAAGCGATGACTACAAAAATCGAAGTCCAAAGACATGGCAGAAACGGTAACAGATAAAAACAAAGACAAAACAAGGACGTGAGACAGCTACAATGCACGGAAATCAACCTATGTTAATTTCATCCCTCAAGAAATTCTACAGCCGTCACCTTAAAATCATTGACAGATAGGACTTGTCAGTGTCTCAAATGAAAGTGGACATTTTCAGCTAGATTTTTCACGTCTTCTCGGATTTCACTTCCGATTTTTACATTTTCCTAGATTGACTCACTTACAGTGTGACGGGTTCTTTTAACAGAGCAGGACATGCTTACCCATCCGGAGCACCTGATGTCACTCTCAAGTTTACTAGAGTTCACACTGTGAGTGCCTTTGTTGTGATTTCTATTTCGGTGCTTTTTATCCGTCTAAAGTCGTTGTTTTCTGTGTATAACGTCGTTTTATGTCCTCGTTTTGGCTATGTCTTTGGATTTCGATTTTTGTAAATTCCACTCGGTATTCTACTGCCCTTGTTTAATTTTCATTAATCTCATTAGAGTCTGGATATCATACTCTTTCATAAGTTTATTATGATATTGTAACCATCTTTATTAGAACAATGGCAGTAGAATACCGAAGGAACAAAGAACAAGATCCACAAATCAAAGTCCAGAGATAAAGCAAAAGTAAGAACACCAGAAAATAGAAGACCAAAGACGCTACAAAACCACAAAACGCAAGCACTACAAATACAACAATAAAAACTAAAGCATGAACAGTGTGAACTCTCAAAGAGTGACATCAGGTGCTCCAGATTGATATATCAACCAGCATTGTCCAAGCAAGTGAAAGTTTGTGACGCTTTTTGAANAATTAAAGAAAAAAAACAAAAAAAAAAAAAAAAAAAAAAAAAAAAAAAACAACGGCAGATAAATACCGAAAGAACAAAGCACAAGATAACAATAAATCAAAGTCTAGAGACTAGGCAAAAGCAAGAACACCAGAAGACGGAAGACCAAAGACACCACATGCCAACAAAACACACAAACACTACATATACAACACAAAAAACTAAAGCACTAACAGTGTGAACTCTCAAAAACTAATTTTGATTTTAGGAGCAAGGTTTGCCCTCTCGAGAACCTTTATATATTTTCAGTACAAATAAAAGTTATACCATTTGAAAAACAAATTCATATAAAAACCAACGGAAGAGTTGATTTGAAACCACTAGATGTATAAAAAAGGGATAAACATATGAGCAATAAGCAACAAAGACGGCAATAAGAAAACAACCTATGTCCGCTGACGTCACGTCACAGAACGAAACTTTTTGAGTCTGATGAAATGAAACCAGTAATGTTTCTGACGTAATGGGTACATTTAATTATACTTGAAAAGCCAAATATGGCGACAATCCTAATCGATCTAGATCTATATACAAATAATGTTCCATAAATGTCCTATTAAAATTGGTAGGTCATTTATGTCGTTTCTAACTCTTGAAGTAAAATGACACGACATAAATGACGCGGTCTAATAAACCAATGATAAACTGGAGTCTCAGTCAATTATGACTTGATAACCTCGATCTGGTGGTAATAAAACTACAAAATACCAAATTATATAGTTAACAGACAGCCATTACAGGAAAGGCATATCCAATCGATGTACCCGTCTGTCCGTCAACATGTCCATATTGGGGGGGGGGGGGGGGGGGGTTAACTTACAATGAAATATGTGACCTGAATATTGGTGTGTTACTCTAATGTAAAGAAGTCAAAAGTTCGATTTAAAACGGAGAGGCAAGATAAGAGGAACGATCAATAAAAACAATCTGGACAAAATGACAAAATACACGAGTCACTGTAAACTCACACTCTGCAGATGGTAATTTAAACAACATAAGCCTCTACACTGCAGATCAAATCAAAATTTCTGAAAAACCATTACCCAAATATATGTAAATATTACAAATTACCAACAGGATCTAAACGAACTGCCGAAAATAGCTAAGGACAGAACTATGCGCTAGGGATTTACTCCTAACTTTTAGAGACATTTTCAAGGCTACATGCAAGATTGTAGGAGGTTTCAATAAAATCGGTTTTCTGGTCAACACCGAAGTACTGGCTGCTTGGTTTTTGAATATCATCTGGGACTAATAGCCCAACAGAAGAAGCATAGACCCAATGGTAATGAATAAAAAAATCAAGAAGGCATTGCAAACTCAGTTTCTGAAGATGACCATTTAGACAATGTACACCTCCCAAGTGTGTATCAAAGCTAGGCATATGAGAGACCATAAACCGAAATATGTGCAAATAACAAAATACCGAAATCATGTGAATTTACTTTCTGTATATGGCCATTTCAATACATCGGCAAACGAATCCCAGAGAAAGAACGAGAAAAGGGGAAATTCTAAAAATCATAAATCCAAAATCACGGCAATTCATATCCAACACGAATTTAGACAGTATGACAAAGACAAAAAAAAAATGAACAAGCACGCTACATTACTAAAGCACTAGCAGTGTAAACCCCTACAAAAACTGAGGTATCATCAGGTGCTCTTGAAGGGTAAGCATGATCAAATTACGTTCTGAATATGGCCATTTGACAAAAGAGTTTCATTTGACAAAGGTGAAATCCTTTCAAAGCACAGGTCATTTTTGTCCTTGGATACCCAAACTGAAAATAACAATCAAGACCTGCCATACCATTGGGTACCAAAAGCACACAAAAATCAAAATAAAGAAAGATATATTGCAGGATCTTCATCTTGCTAGAAGTCTTTATTAAACTAACTTAGATTTTGTTTGCAATCAAGCATATCAAGCATACTGTGAAACTTTTCATGCTCGAAGTGACATAAATCATATGGGGATACTTAAAAATTCGAAAGGATTTATTTAAAAATTAAATGCAATATTTTGTAGTTTTATTGGAGTGTAAAAGGGTGGACCGTAGCACATTTTGAATGAAGCGCGATAGCGCTTCATGTGAAAAATGTGCTACTGTCCACCCTTTTACACGACAATAAACTACAAAATATTGCATTCAATACTTATAATTACATTCCATAAATGGAATGCAAGTCTTACGCTAGATAACGTCATGAAATTCGTGGATGATGTACTATTTCCTAGTTTGGATTTCTCCGCCGTCTTTGTTTACTTATGATGGTTGTCAAGGAGTCACGCACTGCTGTAGTTTTACTGACTGATAAAACACAGTGACGGAGATGATCAGAAGTACTCGTAACCAATCAAATACGGGGATTTCCATACGAAGCAGACTGAATGTAATTATTTGGAAATCCCGTTCATTTTCTAAAATACATTCTTTGAAAACATGTAATTTTTCCACACTGTATACCATACTTACTCATGATAAACTACTCACGAATCAAAGCCTTTGCCCTTGCCGATTAAAAAAAAAATGTTGTTTTAGGTTATAAATCCAAATTTTTATCAAAAACCAATTCAAAAGGAAAAGTATGCTACGATGAAAAACAGGTGTGCATGCTTGATTTTCGAATTGATAATATATATTGGTCACATTTGGAGATGCAATGTATCAACAGTAAATTGACATACCAATGGGCACTAATTGTGTTCCTGTGCTCGCAGACTTGTTTTTATATTCTTACGAGACTGAATGTCTTAAGATCATATAATGAAAGATGCAAGATGCTTCAATCTCACTTAAAGGTTATTGGTGATGTTCTGTTTGCTTAATAGATCCCATTAATATATCCGCCAGAACTAGAGATAAGGCAAACGACAGAAACCACTAGATCTTCATGTTTTTAACTTACGTCTCGAATTTGACGAAAATGGTCATCGTTCAACTCAGTACTAAAATTTATGACAAAACGGACGATTTTAATTTCAAAATTATCAATATATCCTAACATGGACAGGAATATTCCAGCTTCTCCTGCTTACGGATTGTATGTTTCACAGTTGATTCCTTTTAAGAGAACTCACACAACGTATACAGGCTTTCTCATTAGACATAGTTATCTCCAGGACCGCCTTTTAATCAAGGCTTCATAAAATTCACATACAATCATTAAAAAGTTCTTTAACAGACATCAGTCCCTTGTGGAAAAATTTTCGGTCCGAACTATGATTCAAGATTCTATTTTTACTTAATACTGGGATATTTATTTCTTTAAACTGCCTACGGCCTTTCAATAGCAATTTTTATTGAGTTGCTACCGGACGCTACCGAAATTGAAGAAGAGGTTTGTCTTTTTGACTCATAGACCTCGGCTGTTGTCAACCCTGTTAAGTAATTTTGTTATTACCATATTTAGATAATTTTAAGAGATATACACTTCAGCTATCTGTTGAGCCTAAAAAATCTATATATCACCTTTTGGTCGAGAGAAATATTTATTTACTTTACGAAATAAACAATATTTACGGAAAATATGAGCTAATTCGCGGTACAGTGAATGATATAAATATGTTATGACGTCACAATGAAAAGACTGAGATAAGAACATTCCGGCTTGAATATCAAGTCAAAACTGAATACGATTCGAGTTTTATAAAATGCGCTAATCGAAAGCGCTGTGTATTAGTTTCGATCTACCTTAAAATAGACGGTGTTAAATGTCGTTAGCGTATATTTAAAAAGTATAAGCAAAAAATTACAGCAAGGAAGATGATATGTCTGATTTATCAGAAACTCTATCAAGTTACTTCAATTTTTTTAAAACAATTTAATTTGTAGGTAACTTAATAACAAAACAGCAACTAAATACCTTGTTATCTTGGGTTGTGGACTACACCAAACGCTAGTAAAGACAGATTCAATAGCGTATAGAAATCGTGTTACGTGGAGGGGTGCATCAAAAACGATTGTACAGATAAATCCGACAGGAAACTAGAAAAAGGTCTCATAGAGTATACAAAATACAGCTACAACTTTCAGGGAAAAACTTTCATGATTTTCCATGTTGTAAATAAACATGAAAAAAAAAATTATTGATGTTACCTAACAGAGGGTACTTGTGGGAGACCTACCTCATAACTGTTTTTGATCGTGGGAGATCTTGCATGACGACTTTTTCCAGGCATTTTTAGAAATAATCATTGAGATAGAAAGTGAATGTGAAAAGAAAAATACAAAATGAGGTAATAACTTAGAGACTTCTTTCAATGATCTTCCCGCAGATCAGCCTTGTTTACAGCTCTCCATTTTTGTCTCTTAATTTTGTTAAGAAAAAAAAAGAATTTTTTTGAAAACTGCTATTACTTAACAAATATGGGAGAATGAAAGAGGTTTTTTTGTGAGAGATTGTGCTTCCCGCCCCCCCCCCCCCNCCCCCCCCCGGAGTATACCATTTACATGTGAGATATTTGGTGAGTTTGTTTGAGACTCTTCAAATGTTGGAGGTTTCAAAGGTATGTTTTCATGTCACTTGACATTTCATTTTCATACATACCCTTTAAAAAATATTTCAGACAAATAATTAACTTTATTGCTGTATCAAGTGCGACTGTGTAAGTCATAAGGTATTAACACAGAAGAACATCACTACATTTGAATTATGATATAGCCAATGAAATTGACATTTTTATTTAGACAGTGGGTATATGATTCATGGGTATGGTTCTCAAATTTGACGTTGACGGATGTAGCCGCCAAGACAGGAACACAACTGGTTTCTGGATACTATTTCTCCAACGAAGAAGTTCATGTAAGTTACATAAGTCAATAGTAATACAATAGATGAGCAAATTGGTAACTTATAAGGATAAATATTGCACTAAATAATATTTTAATAAGTTTGAATAGAACATACACAGGTGTGTAGCAGTCAGTGTGCACACATCCAAAACCGCGGAACATCATTCAACAATCTAATTGAAATTAGATCTACCAACTGTTCCCATACACTCTTTGCATGATAGATCTAACAACATCCCATTCTACTTTCTGTTCTGATGACCTTTCAAATCAACCAATCAAATTGAAGCTTCCAGCTTCAAGAAGCGGTGTGAATGAAATGTGGATTTTGAAAAACTCCAAAGATCTACTTGACATCTTAAACTCTAGATCATTATCACACTGTAACAGCATTAAAACTTTCGACTTCTCCACACTTTACACTACTATTCCTCATGAACAACTAAAATCTCGGCTGAAAGGTTTAATTCATAGATGTTTCTCACGTAAGAACGGTGAACGTAGATATAGGTACATTGTTGTAGGTAGAGAACAAGCCTACTTTGTGAAAAATAACTCCGAATCGGAGAAAAAATCGGAGAAAAAATATACAGAGGAAGAAGTGATTAAAATGTTGAGTTTCTGATCGACAATATATTTGTCCAGTTTGGACTTGTTTTTCAACAGACTATCGGAATTCCTATGGGCACAAACTGTGCGCCTCTCCTAGCCGATCTGTTTCTTCACTCTTATGAAGCTGAATTCATCGAAGGGCTTCTTCAAAATAAAGATAAAACACAATCCTTTAACTTTAGCTTCCGTTATATAGATGATATTTTGTCGCTAAACAACCCTCGCTTTGGTGATTTTCTTCATTTGATCTACCCAAAAGAGCTCGAAATTAAGGATACCACAGACACTTCTACATCAGCCTCGTTCCTTGACCTTCACCTTGAAATTGACAACAGAGGGAAACTTCAAACTAAGCTGTACGACAAACGCGATGACTTCACCTTTCCAATAGTAAACTTCCCTTTTCTTTGTAGCAACACCCCAAAAGCGCCGGCATATGGAGTCTACATCTCCCAGCTCATTCGCTATTCAAGAGCCTGTGTTCGATACAGTTACTTCCTTGATAGAGCCCGGTTGCTCACAAATAGGCTACTTCAACAAGGCTACGTTACCCAAGACTTGAAGTCATCCCTCCAGAAGTTTTACGGTCGACATCATCATCTTGTGGACCGCTATGGGGTATCTGTTTCTCACATGACAACAGATCTTTCCCTTTAAAGCTTAATTGTTGTTTCCTCTACCGAATTTGACTTTACTACTGGATTTGACATGTTCAACACGGCGGGTGTCTTATAAGAAGCAGGAGATGCTGACTCTACCGGTGCACCTGATCTCACCCATGGTTTTATATTGGGTCCGTGTTGTTCATCTTTGTGTGTGAGTGTCTTCAGTTTTCTTTTCTGTGCTGTACCCATGTTGTGTTCTTGTTTTTTTCTGCCTTTTTTGTTTCTGGTGTTGCCATTGTCCTTGAATTGTTCGCTTTTAGATTGACGGTTCGGTTCTCACTTATTTTTCCAGGATTTGGGAAGCGTTGGACTTTGGATGAAACCCCGGGGAAAAGGTCATCAGAACAGAAAGTAAGATTTGGGATGTTGTTAAATCTACCATGCAGTGAGTGTAAGGAGCAATTTGTCCATATAATTTTGTTTTTGTACGGGATGAAAACCTGCAATTATATTAAAAAAAGTTCAAAGTCTAATTGATTAAATCAAGAATTTTCTTTATACAAAGCGACCCAATAGAGATATTACACATAACCAAATAGGGAAATGTCTTGTATACCATCTGGTTAATGCTTGTGGAAGACGACAGTGTCCATTTAGACATCTTGCTCCAACGAAATAAATCAGTCTATTTTTATTTTATAGATTTATGATTTTAGAATTTCCCATTTCCTCGTTCTTGCTTCGGTATTCGTTTGCCGATGTATGCATAGGTTTGTATCACCTGCAATGTGGAGTCGGTAAAAAGGTTCTCCGGGTGAGAGATGTATGCTCCCTATATATAACAGTTATGGTGTACTTGTTCTTTATAGAAATATACTATCAAACATTCAAATTCTGCCATTTTATGTTTTGTAGTTTCCAAATGTTATTCTGACCATTTGTTTATAGTGCACGCCCAGATCTCACTATTTTATAATGCTAAGTTTCCTTGTGATTGACTTGATGAGTGCCCTGCGGTTGTTTATATGATGTGCTTGTCTTATGTCTTGTCGGAGAACGGATGCCAGTAATTGTTAGAACACTTTGCCAGTCAACATTAAAGCGTTGGTTTTACAGAGTATTTTTCGTGTTGGACATGACAATTTCGGTAGTCAAGTCAAATCCAGTAGAGGAAAAACAAAATGTATTATTGAAAGTTCCTTTACGTCTTACAGGAAAAATTAAGATTATAATTGGTGTTTTTAGGAGCTTACATGCTTTTTCTAAAGGTTGTGGTGTACCATCTTTTTGTTTGTGGTTTTATTTTGTAAGTTAAGAATGCGATCGTTGCGAAAGAGGCATGAAATATCAAATGAAAACTGTTGATATTTACAGAAAATAGATAGCTATATACTTAATATCAATTTGTTATAATAGTACAATCTTTTCGGAAAATGTTTCATAAATAATTTTTGCATTTCTTTTTTAAGGAACCTGTGTATTCTGAGTTTGTATATAGTTATTCTAAAATGACTGATGAGGAACTTAAGCATCTGAAGATAGACAAAAAGTACAAGTAAGTCAGTTTTACTGTTAGTTATATAAGTTCTGCTGACACCAATCTGAATAGAATTCAGTTCCTCCTTTTATTGATTGGTTTCGCTGTTGCACTATCAGGTATTTCGCGGGAAAATATTCACGTTCAAATATTGTACGTGAATTTGCAAGCTATCACGTCGTCATAAAAAGAAACTTTGATAGTGTAGTGGTGGCATCAGACGGGAAAAAATATGGTAGGTGCATTCCATTATAAAAACTTCAACTTGACATGGACTATACGGTCAAGGTTAAATCAGTAATAACCCGTTGGGCTAATGAATTCAGGGTTTTAACTACTATTAATTTATTTTAACCTATATGTCATCCATATTGTACTTAAGGCTTCATATAGTGGAAATTAAAAAATATATATATATAATAAAAAAGAAAGAACTCTTTGTGAACCCAAGGTCTATAATTACATGTTCAATGCTCGAAGAAATACTTGAAATGATTGCAATTATTCAATAGTTTTTGAATTTACGACTAAATGTAAAAAGATGGATAAGAGGAAACACCTACAATGGCTGAAAATTATAATTACATGCCACAAAACTTTTATTTCCTTTCAGTCTTTTTTCAGTCACATTAAAAGGAATGGAGTGATATGGAGCAAACGCACAAGGGACAAAGTGGTTAAACAAAGCAATGGAGTACTCTTTAATTGTTGTTCTTCATCTTGAAGTCACCAGCAGGTCTTCAAGAATGGGATTTGCTCAAACCTCATAATAAGTTCAAGACGGCCCCTGAACCAGTTTAAGCAGAATTCTTTACTAGGTGTAGAGCAACGCTACATCCATATCACTTTAATCCATGGCTGCTGGATCGTCAATAACCATAAAAGTAATTGGCAAACTGTTCTTACAATTGCTGTCGTCCTAAGCCCGACAAAAAGACTAACAGAAGACAATCACAAAAATTATAAACAGCCACAGGCACACATGAGACAAACTCACTACAAATGAATGATGAAAAAAGCATTGAAACATCGCTTTTATTATTGTGAGCTTTGCTCGTACCTTATAGTAAGTTCAAGACATTCTCTAGCGGAATTCATGGCTAGATGTAGAGCAATAAGATTTTTAATTACTGAAACAGTGGATACAGGATCGCCAATAAACATAAAAAAAAATATTAAAATTCATTACAGATGAAATCGCTTTGATGCAAGGTAGGTTAAAATATTTGCTCCTTATTCTTTGACTGGAAGTAGGTCTTCGAGTAATCTGAGTTTATAGTTCAATATTCATGCTAGGTCGTGAAAGGCTGGAAGATATTAAAAATTAATGTTAAAAATTTGCTTTAAGGTATGGTTACCACGTGACAACAATTGTAACTTGCTGTAAGCAGTATTTACCTTGGCTCACAAATCAGTAAGTATATGAATGAATAAAGGAAAGTGGAGTAAATATACATGGGACCAAATCCATAGAAATACAAAGAAAGATTCAGCAAGTGGGACAACCTTTTATTCCTAGACATGTTCTTCATCTTGAAGTCACCATGACAGACACTAGTTTAAGATATCGAACAACGCTACGTTCAAGATATTTTCGTCCGTGGATGCATGGCGATTATATTGTTTGTTATATCGTCGCGGTATTTTTTTCTTGTGAAAAAAGCCGGAGTACGCGGTCACCACCAAACTTGAACATGTATCTGATATACCTTACCATGCACGGTTGCAAGTCGAACGCAACCTTTTTGTACTTAATGGGTTAGCTGGATATGTTCTCCTATTTCTATATTTTTAGGAATAAGTACTTCTTTTTTGACTACCTTTGGATTATGGCTTTCCATATTATTTAATTCTTATGCTGCTGATGAGAGGTTACTCCTTGAAACACGTGTACAGCATAACGAATTTCAAAATACCGAACTTACTGTAAATTTAGTTTCTGCATATGGCCATTTCGACAACATATGTCTCTTCAGTGCAGATAAAATCTAAGCATTTTCTGTCTATTTTACAACTCAGATATTTTGGATTTTACAATCGGCTATCCAGGCCCAGATGTGGGATCGTCGACAAACAGAAAAATAACGGAGAAAGTACTTTTACAAACATTGTCATGCCTATATTGAACTGTTCCTGTTTTTTGCTTTTATCTACATATGTATTGACTTAATTTGTTTTTTAAAGTCTGTATTATCCATACGATAGAGCGTCTAAACACTTATACTGCCTTATTTATTTATTCTGTTCTTATATTCTGAAATGCTTTCTGCCGGAACATTCTGCTAAACATATCAGACCACTATGTATTGATACAAAATTATTTTATTAAAAGTCTAGGGACCATTGCCTTTGAGTGTTTCTTCTCATGTCTATTTAGAACTGAAAAATATATGAATGGTGTCAATATTTTATTTGTTGCTATTCTTTGAAATATAAGAGACATATAAATGTATCACCATTAGCATCTTTACAATTTACATATTGAAAAATCAAGCCGACCATGTCTATTTTAATTTCCAACACGTGATATGTGCAAAACTAATAAAAAAATTATCGTATTCATTTTTGTATGTTATAAAGTGAATCAAAAACTACCGTCTGGACATAATTTGTTTCAGTTTCTTGGCAAATGGCGGAATTATTGAATGTAGAACAATACATACATTAAATGAGGTAAACTATAATACTTCCAATTTTCTTATTTAAGATAAGTGCAGTGTCCGAACGAGACGGATCCAATTAATAGTAAATTCAAAAAACAAATAAATGAAAGACAACAAAAGGGTATATAACAAGAGGTTTTCAGTATCAAGTAGCATTAAGATGTTTTCAAGCTGGTTACCATCCTCTGCTGTATGTGCACTGTCTATATTCTGAAAGCCAGTGTAATGATAAAATGGTGTTAAAAGTTCTCTTTGTCAACTGCAAAAAGCAGTATGCATTTCTTTGTACAAACATATCGTGATACCACTGAGGCATCACTTTGCAATGGCTTTATATTTCTACCGTCATGTTGTTTCATTTTTAATTGCCACTTTTTTTGTGATGTTTGTTCCTTTGTTTTCTTTATTTTGTAATCGTGTGCCTACGTATTTATTGAAAGTCTGACAGAAATTTGGCTTTCACGTACCAGTCAATAAATTTCCAAATGAATACCGAGGCAAGAGCTAAAATCGTATATGTAAATTGCATTGCAATATAAGGATTACATGCAGACAGAAAACTTAAACGACGAAGACGAAACAAACAGTACATAAAATAAACCTCACGAAAAATAAAGAACTAACAGTGTGAACCCTTAAAACACAGAAAAGAAAAATAAATGTCAACATCGACAACACTAAGAAATAAGGACCTTTGGAAGCATGACTTGCTTTTCATGTGACTCCCGTCAGACTGAAAGTGAAAAGTCCGGTCTTTTGTCAATTCGGTATGTGTCAATTCCGTAATATCCCGGGCCTATTGAAATATGTCCATCTTCATGTGTAACACAGACACATTGTAACGATCTGTCAATTGATGACGACCATAAAACTTTTTGGGCGAGAATAGTAACAGTGATTGAACATATATGTAGAGACTTTGTCTCATTTGCATTTACTCAATATCCCTTCATTGTTTATTACCTTGGCTAATTAGCTATTGAGATAGTATTTTGCTCTGTTAACGAAATCGAGCTACACATTACATGCACGACGGTAGCAAATGAGCTGTGAAAAATAGACTTCATATACTGGAGATGTGGGTATATTACTATTTAAAAATTTGAAGTTCACAATTTGAAAGTCAAAATTATCACCTTTGTTATTAAGTTTTGATTTCAATTGTCCTGAGTTGTCAATATAAAGGCAAAGGTCCAGGTATGGTGCTGATGTTGGTGTATCAGTTGTCTCTTTCAACTGCGTTGCCTTACTTAAGATAACAAAAAACCGAAGGTACTGTAAAGATACTTTATGCATAAAGTCTTTTCGACAACTTGTGTCCCTTCAGTGCATCAAAAAAAATCGAAAGATGAAAAAATCGAGAAAAACCCAATTCTGTAGTGTGTATAGAAACACCTTTATTAAGTTGAAAATGGTAGTCATTCTTCAATGACGAGAAACTGGTTTGGTGAAAAACTCAACCTGTTGCGTTCTATATTGTCCAGTGCATTTTTAATTGAAGGCAGAAGCTTATGAATAATGATGGACAATAGTTTAAATAGCTAATTGGTTAAGTTCTTTCCTTTGTCAAATTGTGTTTAAGTGAAATCAACATTGTTTTCATTTATCAAGCACAAATTGAATGCTCTGTAATTGCATCCTTGTTATGAGAATAAAATATAAATATGATATCACTAACAACTGTCTTTTTTCCAGTTAGTTGGTGTATATGATGTTGTTGTGAATTGTACAGGACTGGGAAGTAAAACTCTCTTAAACGACGACAACATGTATGCAACACGTGGACAAGTATTAAGGGTAAGCTGTTTTATGTAAAAAAAACTTATACAGCATATTGTCCAAAAAAAAAAAAACTCTAACAACAGAAACTTTGCTGATCACATTATATTACAAATAAGGTTTAAAGGAGACTAGTAAAACAACCTTAATATCTAATTAAAGTTGAGTCTTATGAAGATTCACATTCGTAATAAACATAAGTTTGAACCTTAATAATCACTCTAATCGGTTTTCATTTTTTGCTAAAAATGACGACTGAGATCTTAATTTTGCTATCACTTAAACCTGCGGCTCGAAATAATATTAAATGTTGTTAAAGCAATTAGCAGTGGGCTTTAGGGAAAGATTCAGACATTCAATGATAATAACGTATTTCCATACCATTAAAATTATTAAGCCCATTTATTTTAGTTGCACATTTCAAATTCTTTGCTAAAGTAATATTATTTAAGGATACATGTAAATGTTACTTTTATAAACAATGAAAGGATATGGAGTAATGCACAAGAGACAAAGTCTCTACAAGTATATGATTAAATCATTTAATAAAACAACGCTATTAATGTTGTTCTTCATTTTGAAGGCGCCATGAAGCCATATTATGTTCTAATTGATGCTTGTTTTCACCATAATGCTTTTTACGATGACATATACTAAGGGTTTCCTATACATTATCCTTTCGTTGTTGTGTTGTTGTGTTGTGCCTTAATCAAAAGTATCTTAAACACGGATAAACTTTTCTTGTCCGTTTTACCTTCAAAATTGAAAAACTGAACACTTTTAGTTATTTTTCACTTTTGTTTGGCCATTTTTTATTTAAATACTAAACAACAAGGAAATGAATGTTTAAATAAAGTAAAAATTTTGAAATTACAACCAGGAAGCATTCCGCTGTGATAGACTGTAATAGCCGAATATTTCTGAGTTGGGTTTACACAACATGATTGAAGACAGTGAAGTAAATTTCATGTATTTTGATATAGGTAAAAGCTGATTGGATAAAATGTTGGATGAATACAGATGATGGAACTTACATTATTCCAAAGTAAGACAGTTTTTCCTTATCGTTCAATCTGAACCAAACAAGGTTCAACATATAAGGTATTCACCAACCCAGTAGTCAGTACTTCGGTGCTGACCCGAAAACCGACTTTACTGAAATTTTAAATATCTAAATTTTACAAAATTTTGTTTAAAACTAAGGAGTATCTCCCTCATGCATAGCTCTGTCCTTAGCTTAATTTTTCGCTTTTCTATTTAGATCCTTTTGGTTATTTATTCTCTATCAGCTTTAACAAGTTTTTGGGTTAACGAACTTCTATATGTTGTAGTTGTCCACTAGCTTAAGACACTAGTGCTTTTGTCGGGCAAAGGATGACAGTGATTGTAATAGCACTTTGCCAGTTTAATTGATGTTTGTTGACAATCCCGCACCCATGACCAAGAAAGACATGGATGTAGCGTTGCTCGACAATTAGCAAAGAATTCCGCTTAAACCGGTGCTAGGGGCCGTCTTGAACTTACTATGAGGTATGAGCAAAGCTCATTGTTGAAGGCCTCATGGTGACTTCAAGATGAAGAACAAGAATAAAAGCGTTGTTCCTTTGCTTGTTTTTTACCATGTATTTGTAGAGACTTTGTCTCATGTACATTTACTCCATATCCTTTTATTCACCATTCCATATGTTTTGGAATGCGCATATGCAGAAAATAAATTAAACAGTAACTTCGGTATTTTGTTATAATATAAAGTAGCACAAAAAATTATTTAGTATCCGTAGGCAATTCTAATCGAACAATGCGCCTGAGACCAATCCAAGAGCAAAAAGACAGAGGGTAGGTGCAGAACAAGCGGACATATTGTAAACCGCAATGGCCCTTTCTCGGTGCTGTCATTTCAAAAAAAAAAGAAGAAAATATGGGGTTAAACCTGTTTTATGGCTAACCAAACCTATCCTTCCATTGCGGTAGTGTCCGATGCATAGCAATTGATACTGAAATGCCACAAACAACAAAAAGAAATGTCCATCCAAGTACTGAATAATAAAAATGATACATTTTGGACCTATGTTTCATTGTTTTTTCAAAAAGGAACTGATTTCTGTAAAGGAGCTTTTTCAATGATCGTATGAGACCTTATTTTTTGAAGCCTTGAGTGACAATGCCTAATGTGTAAAATTTGTGCCAGCTCTCGCAAGACGAATGAATAGCGAAACATTCACCCCATAGGCAGGAGAAGTAGGAATAAGACTAAAATAATTATTTTGAAATGAAAGTCCCTTTTGAAATTAATTGTTATACTGATATGACCATTTTCTTAAAAATCGTGAGCTAAGTTCAAAAAGATGTAGTTTTAGTAGTTTTTGTAGTTTTGTTTCCCTTTTCTCTGATTCTAGAGTATATATTGATTGGATCCGCTTAGTAAAAGATTCGTTTATAATGAAAAGAACATCATCAATGTACTTCTAAGTGAGATTGAAGGATCCAGCATGTTTTATTTTATGTTGTTTTTCGATTGCGTTTATTTTATGAGCCTTTACGAGTCCCCGAAGAAATTATGGTCACAGGAGTATAAATACAAGTCTGTCATTAGAGCAGCAAAGTTCGTTCTGTAATTATAGGGGCAAAGTTCTTATGATCAATAAAAAATAAAGCGCACCCGAATTCTGATCAGAATATTTTTTCGATTTCATATTTCTCCGATCCAGTAAAATGCCCCTATGCATAGGAACCTTTTTTCGATTATATATTATTTAAAAACGTTCTTGATATCACTTCAGCATTAATTTCCTTTGTGCTTCAGTTTAAAACCTTGACCTAAACAATTCACATGTCATCTTAAGTGATTTCATGTACTTTATTTTTTGTTCTTACAAAATAATATGCAATTGAAACAGTGAACAAATGTTCCTTTCTTTTTATACATAAGTGGAGAAGTTATAACATTAGGAGGAACTAGACAGAATAATAACTACAATAACGATATACAGAAACAGGACAGAAAAGATATAATTGAAAGCTGTCTGAACCTGTGGCCTTCGCTAAAGGTAGAGTCTCACTGGTAATTTTCTATACGCCCTAATACATATTAGACAGACTCCATATGTTGATAAAACTTCATGCAGCAAAATACCAGAATCGCAAATGACCTTTCTAGTAATTTTAAATACGTACTCTACCATCAGGTGTGAGCAAAAGTGTAAGAGCAAAAATGTTTACACAATATATTTACATACTAAGATGAACTATTTGGCAATGATATTCTTTCATTATTAATAAAAACTCGTATATCATATAAAAACCCCTTCTATAAAACTTAAGTCATTATCTTAACGGCTATAACGGGGTGAATCGCTGTGTAATTAGATGGTTTAGGCTTTTTATTTAGAGACTATGGGTTATTGCTCTTCATCAGTTTTACAAATATTTTCGGTTATTATCCATCAAATGTTTTGATTGATTTTCCCTTAGAGGACATAATTTGTCGTAATGGCCATCTGGAGAAACAAAATTTACAGTAACTTCCCTAATTGTAATCTATAGAATACAGAAATGCTACAACAAACCAAAAAAATAACGACTAATAGAGACTTCAGGACTTAGCTATGGGAGAGGGTTATCATATTTTAATACATGTTAATTTATGTATTCACCAGCCCAGTAGTCAGTTCTTCGGTGCTGACCCGAAAGCCGATTTTATTTCGAACCTTGCAATATCTAAATTTTTGTAAATTTCATTGAAAACTAAGGAGTATATCCCTCACGCAAAGCTCTGTCCTTAGCTGATTTTGGCTTTACATTTAGATCATATTTGGTATTTGTTCTCTTTCAGTTTTTTAATATATTTGATTTTATGGTCTTCCAAACGTTTAGATTTTATCTGCACTGAAGAGACATAAGTTGTCGAAATGCGCATATGCAGAAAATAAATCCACAGTAACTTCGGTGTTTGGTTATTAGATAATACTGTGGAAGTATTTTTATTCGTGGACACCAATTTTCGTGGTTTTCATAAAAACCACTATTTCGTGGGTACTAAAATTCGTGGTTTCGAGATCTGTGCTTTACAACTCTATAAAAAAAATGCATTTCGTTGGGAACTTAATTTCCTGGTTTAACCGAACCACGAAATCCACGAAAATTGGAACCCAACGAACAATTGTACTTTCACAGTAGTTATAAAAAGTGGAATAAAAAAGATAACAGGAAACACCTACAATGTCCGAAAAACATAGCCAAATGCCAGAAAGTAAATAGGAACTGCACAAGA
>MJUU01039957.1:0-59975 GCA_002080025.1 Modiolus philippinarum
AAAACGTTTTTTGAAAACCTACGGATTTTTGCCATATCAACTACTGATAACGCTCAAGAATCGGGAATGGTTTTGAATAATTCCGCATAGTGTGGAAAGTCTGTCATTTAGATTATAAGAAAAACTTTGAACACTTTACAAAGATTGCAAAGTTATTCCCCCGGGCTCTATATATGGATTACACATTATATTGAAACCCACATTTTCAAGAATAAAAGTCAGTCTAAAATATAGCATGAAAAAAGTTCCAAAATGTAATGTTGTTATTTTTGTTTTTATTGATTTGATACTATTTCAGCAGATGCCTTTCAATTTGTCTTATCCTCAATTTTGTTATCCGTTTAAAATGCCCCTTTTTATTTCTATGAGAGAGAACCATTCGAGCTGGATTATACTGCTTTCTACAGAATTGCAACACGTGAAATTCTCTTGTGCATTTCTTAACAAGGTCTCATTTAAAAAAAAAATCTTCACAATTAATTTCTGGACCGATTTTCATAAAATTTTCATTGATAAAAAGAGTTTGACATGTAGTTTCCTAGAGTAATTTAGAAATAATTTTAGGACTAATGGTTATTTTTTCAATACGATTAAAATATGCATTTAAAAAATTAAAGTCACAATTTATAATAGATATATAGTAAATTTTGATACCAAATTAAATCATGACAGTTTGAAAACTACATATCATAGAATTATTCCAAAATTACTGTAAGAAACTGCATGTCAAGCTCTTTTTTATACTGAAAATTTTATGAAAATCGGTCAAGAAATGAATTATTTGATTATGTATTAAATGCTACAATTTTAATTTGGAGTTTTCTGTATGATTCATTACAAATTCGACCTTCTGAGCAAATTGCCAACACGCAACCGAACTAACAAAGGGAATATCCGTCTTGGGTGCATTTTTTGCTAAGTAAATCGTAGACAGACACAAAATCTGACACAATTCATCCTTTATAGCGCTCAGCTAAACTCGGATGTAATCCTCCGTGTAAAAACTGATCCTATTGTTTAGCCAATACCCAATGGTCAGAATGACGCGGATAATATACTGATCAACAAGAATGGTATGTTTCTTTTACTGTTCAGTATACTTATCCGCCTCATTCTGATCATTATGTATTGGCTTAACAATAGGATCAGATTAACACGGAGAATCACATCCGAGTTTAGCTGATCGCTTTATGACGCTGGAATTCCCACTGACTGCCTCATTTGTCCTGACGAGGAAATCGATTCTGACGACGATAACAGTCTTTCAAACAGGCTTAGAGTTATCCGTGACTAGATTGAAATTGACAATTTTGACTTAGTTACTGAAGTAGAAAGCGACATTTCTACAGAGGAAACATGATGGTGATTGGGAGAATAAATCCTTAAAAAAATATATCGGGACGGAAAACAAATGTTATGAAGAAGTTGGGTATAACAAGGACGACATTGCTACTGATGAATATGTACCGTTCACACAAAAACATACATACAAATCGCTGTTACATGTACTATGTAAGGCAAAGAACATAGCCCTTGACCTTGACGATGGGGACAATTACTTAGACAAGATCACTTCTACATACATTGGTATATAGTTTATTTGTGTATTTAATAAAGATATATTGTTAAATACCCCTATTTATTTGAAATATTATATATAGAGGTTATCAGTGTAATTACAGGTATGAGCAGCTTTATAAAGCCTTATAATAAAAACCATTAATCCTGAGTAGTTCAACAACCTGTCAAAATCCGACATTTTCTTGTGATCCCTTGCAGTGTTGGATTAGGCGGGTTTCACTGTAGTACAAATTGTAAATTTTATTCAGATAATACAAGTTTCAAATTCTTTAAATGGTTCAACTGAAAGTTTGAATATGTGTATAATTATATCTGTATTGTATGCAAACGTATGCAAAGAATTACTTAATAAAATATGTTAACTACAACTGAAATATCATTTGAAGTGACTTAAAATTCTAAATCTGAGGAATTACCAATTACACTTAAACATTGTATCTGTTGAGGAAACATTTTGAATATTAATGAGCGTATTCAATATTGTGTTAACGACTGAAATAAAGATAAATGTACTATTTTACTTGTTATTTAAAATTTGATGACATCTCACAGCAAAGAACCCAAATTACGTCCTACGTGGTTGTATTGTTTAAGCAACTTCATTGTGTAAAGAGTCTGAAAATACCACACATGTCAAGATGAAGGTTCATCTTATTACAGAATCAAAATGCACAAAATTCTTTGTTGCTTAACAAAAAAAAAAAAAAATAGAACATAGCTGTAAATTGCGAATTTTTGAAAACCCGTCACAAATATAAAAAAATCTGACATAGGGTAAAAGGATCACAATGGTTAGCTCTATCTACCCTGCAATTTTGATGAAAAGAAGAAAACCTGTCTTGGAGTTAATGCCCTTTTCAATCAACTTTTCAATTTTTCCTAACTTTTCATCAAAAATTGAAAAAAAAAAAACAATCAAAGACAGTAACAAAAACGTGTAGCATACGTAGATATACATATCCTGCAATTTCGATGAACACCTGAAGACAAATGTAAGGGTTATTTTCCTTTTGGCGTAAAATTTTCTCGACTTTGGTGGATTTCGACTTATATTAAAAACATATTTGAGGAAAAGGTAAAGTTCCAATTGCAAAAATGGTCAGTTTATCAAGGATTACAATTTCTAAATACTAGCAGGTCATTCAAGGTGACTATCACCGGGGAACGGTTACAAATTGGACCCTGTGGAAAATTCATTCAAAGATCTCCTCTGAAACTGATTGAACAATTTTAACTAAATTTAATCATAATAGCCCTTTCGTTGTCCCCTTCAAAATTTGTAATTTTTATGTTCCCACCTCGCCCAAGAATTCTGACAGTTTGGTACATAATTTGAGATAGGACCCTTTGGTAAAAACATTCAAAAATCTTCACTTAGACAACTTGAACAATTTTAATCAGATAGTCCTTTGATGATCCTTCAGTTTGTAATTGTTATGTTCCTTCCAGAGATCCAAGTCGGCCGCCAGTTGGGACCAAATTTCACACAGCAGCTTATTGGAATTTCTCCTCTTGAACCGCGTAGACAAATTTTAGCCAAATTTAATCGTATTAGCACTTTGGTGGTCCCTTCCAAATTTTGTGATTGATATGTTCCTACCTCAAACAAGATAGCTGACAGATGCATATTATATAATTCTAGATATGACCCTTTGGTTAAAAAAAAAAAGATCTAGCTTCTCTCGGACCGCTTGAACAATTTTAACAAAATTTAATCCAAATAGACTTTTGATGGTCATCTTTAAAGTTTATGATTTGTATGTTCCTACCAGATCTAAGTTTGCCGCCTGTGAGGACCAAATTGTAAACAGGTGTCTAACGGAACTTCTTTTCTTGAACCGCATATACAAATTTGATAATAATAGCCCTTGGATTGTCCTAAAGTGGTCACCTTTAAAGTTTGTAATTTTTATGTTCCTACCTCACAAAAGATGCCAGCGGGAACAAAGTAAAAAATTGGACGCAAGGGGTAATTCGTTCAAAGATCTTTTCTTCTTAAACCGCTTGAACAGTTTTAACCAAAATCGTTTGGAAATATATCTAAAGATATTCTCCTCTTCCTTTTTTAAAATTTGACCATAATTGTCTTTGGTGATCCCTTTTATTTTAAATTTGTGATTTTTTTACTACCTCGTCCAAGATGGACGTCCATATTTTAATAGCTCCTCCTCAGAAACTGTATCATCTGGTGAACTGATGTATATCATGTGTAAACATTGGATGGTCATGATGAAGAATAAGCGCTATAGGATCATATTGGCCTCTAGATAAAGTCTGTCAACAATTTAAGCCAAACTTTAACCATAATAACCCTTTGGTTGTCCCCCTTCTAAATATATGGCTGCCAGTTGGGTACATAGTTTAAGATACGACCCTTTGGTAAAAAGATTTAAAGATCCTCTTTTGGGCCGATTGAACAATTTAACCAAATTTATTAAAATAGTCCTTGGATGGTCTCCTTCAAAGTTTGTGTTTCTATGTTCCTACCAGATCAAAGATTCCAATGGAGCCAGTTCTTACCTCTTCCAAAATGGCCGACAGCAGGGTACATGTACATAGTTTAACATAGGACCCAAAAGCAAATGCATTCAAAGATCTCCTCTTGAACATTTTTTTCAAATTTTATCAACACAGTCACCAAGCGGTCACCTTTAATGTGATTTTTATGCGCCTACATCACCAAATATGACCGCCGGTGCGAATGTTGTTAAACATAGGACTCTATGTGAAAATCATTCAAAGATCTTCTGTTCTTGAACCGCTTGAACAATTTTAACCAAAACCTATGGGAAATGAATTAAAAGATATTCACCTCTTCAACCGCTTCAACTTTTTTTTTCATATTTGATCATGATAGTCTTTGGTGGTCCACTTTATATAAATTTTTCCCCATTTCATCCAAGATGGTCATCAATATTTCAGAAGCTTCTTCTCTGAAACTGTAACATCTGGTGAACTGATGTATAAATGCAGAATGTGTAAATATTGGATGGTCATCTGGTGACTATGAAGAAAACCAGTCGTCAGGTGAGCAATACAGGATCATGTGACCCTCTAGATAAAGTTTTCCTCTCATAGTCATTTCTCCTATCATCTCTTTTTTGAATCCACATTTTTCAATGAAGTTTTTACGCTTAAATGAACGATGACCCCTAAATTATATTATATATTTTTGAAAATTACACAATCATGTTTCAACAAAATTATATAATACCCTACAGACACTTAAACAAACGGAACTATGTATTTGTTGTTGCACTCTTTTTATCTTCATCATGTCAATAAAGGACCCACAGTTTCGTGTCAGTGTTAAAACACGTTATATCAAAGAAAAGTCCCAAAAAGCTTTTAGAAAGACGGATATTATGGTATTGCTGAACAAGTTCCGTCACTGTCTTATTTTCTCAAAGTAAAAATTAACTAACTGCAGTAAAGTTGAATTTTGCAGGTGAGTGTTCAGTGCAAAATCTTTAGAAAAAGAAATGCAAACATTAAATAATGCTAAAGAACTAAACAAAAAGCTGATAAATTTCATGCAAAACTAAGCTAGCCAGCGTAAACACCATTCATTACATATTTATTGTGCAGGCAAACCAACAAAAAATTGCAATACACCGGTAAGATTCAGTGTGTCGGTAAATCATCATTCGAAGGTGTAATTCGCACGATCTTGACCTTCCTGTGTAAAGATAACTAGTAAAAAGATTACAATTCACACCGGCAATATTGAGAATGTCGGCAAATCAACTTTGAAAGTGCAATTCGCACTATCAGGACCTTCTTGTGATCTTTACTTTTGACCTTAAAGTAAAAAAAAACCTGCTACGTTAAGATCAAATTTTGAATTATGGTGCTTATTGTAGCATTTTGAGATACAAATGTATAAATGGTGACTTATAGAATCATAAAAGGGCTAAAGGAAACAAAAATTTGCAAACATTGATTGGCATCAGTAGTATAAAAGTAGTGGCGACCTAATTCAAATTTTGATTTAACACCGGTTAAAAACCTTTTGGCCATACTTGTTTCCTTTATGAGGAAGGTAAATTAAGTGAGAACCGAACCGTCAATCCAAAACGAACAATCCAAGGACAATGGCAACATCAGAAAAAAAAAAAAAAAAAAAAAAAAAAAAAAAAGACACAACATGGGTACGGCACAGAAAAGAAAAATGAAGACATACACGCATAAAGATGAACAGCACTATTAAAAGGTGAAGTCATCGCGTTTGTCGTACAGCTTAGTTTGAAGTCTACCTCTGTTGTCAATTTCAGGGTGAAGGTCAAGGAACGAGGCTGATGTAGAAGTGTCTGCGGTATCCTTAATTTCGAGCTCTTTTGGATAGATCAAATGAAGAAAATCAACAAAGCGGGGGTTGTTTAGTGACAAAATATCATCTTTATAACGGAAGCTAAAATTGAAGGATTGGGCTAGTCTTTTATCTTTATTTTGAAGAAGCCCTTCGATGAATTCAGCTTCATAAGAGCGAAGAAACAGATCGGCTAGGAGAGGCGCACAGTTTGTGCCCATAGGAATTCCGATATCTGTTGAAAAACAAGTCCTCCAAACTGGACAAATATATTGTTGATCAGAAACTCTAACATTTTAATCACTTCTTCCTCTGTATATTTTTTCTCCGATTCGGAGTCATTTTTCACAAAGTAGGCTTTTTCTCTACCTACAACAATGTACCTATATCTTCAATCATCGTTCTTACGTGAGAAACATCTATGAATTAAACCTTTCAGCCGAGATTTTAGCTGTTCATGAGGAAAAGTAGTGTAAAGTGTGGAGAAGTCGAAAGTTTTAATGCTGTTACAGTGTGATAATGATCTATAGTTTAAGATGTCAAGTAGATCTTTGGAGTTTTTCAAAATCCACATTTCATTTACACCGCTTCTTGAAAAGCAAGTATCACAGTATTTTGAAGGTCCTCTTTAACAGCTGGCAAGATGGAGGTTAGCAATTCAGATATAGGTTTTGTTGAGCATTTAGCAGATCCAGCGACGTATCGTTCTTTGTATGGGCATTTGTGTAACTAAGGTACCCAGTACAAAGAGGGGAGATCTGTGTCTTCATCCTTGGGGGAAATCCCGAAGGAAAGCAAAACAGATTTATGGTTCTGTAACATCTCCTCCTTTGACAGAGTAGTAGCTGCGTAAGTTAGATTGCCGTTGGAATTATCAATGCCTAGTTATTTCTTTAAACAATTTATATAATGATTTTTGCGAATAAAAATGATATTATTAGGGGCCTTATCGGCAGGAACGACGACATATTTGTCATGAATGGAGGACAAGTAACTGGCCACATCAGCATTTTTGAAAATTGATGATGCTTTAAGTCTCACTGACCCTCGTATCTGATTGATTCGTTTAAGAATCATAGACCTCACAGCCTTAATCCACTCCAAAAGGGAATCAAGGTCTTCGTCTTGTTCACGCTCAATCCATTTTCTGGCGTAGTCCTCTACAGCATCCATAAGAAGTTTGAAATTTTGTTCCCATTTGATGAAACGTGGTTCACAGAATTTAGGCCCTTTTTCAAGGATATCACGAAGAGACTTGTTTTCAATGATACTCAAATCTCCCGTTATGACGTGACCACAGGGACTATATCTGTATGGTGAATCAGAACATGAACAATCGGCTGGTTCAGACTTGAGGTCGACGGTGGTAAGGTTTTGCAATACACGTGTATGGTTGAAAATTTTAGTAATTGGTAATTGTAAATTACAACTGCAAGAGATCAGAGTTTAACATTAGCCCATACAAAAAAAGAAGGAAAAAAAAATGACTGAAAAGTTTTGTTCAGCAGACCAACATAATTGTATTCTGGTGATATTTCTACCAGGAAGGGTATTGGATATACTGGATGGGTTATATTCGACAAGTCCACATCTAAATTAAACAAAACGATAACCAACGAGAAATTAAGCTTAAGATTGGCCCTTTCATGTCAAAAGATGTCAACCCATCGAATCAGCAGCCAAAAATTAACTATGTTTCTTTTGTGAACTTTCAAAAGTTAGTTCGAGCATATGTTCGTTTGTACGTCTTATCTTTTCTGGGTTTATTGACTAGTTATGATCGGTAGGTCAACAATTCATCCAAAATTTAAAAGTAAGCTCTTTGAAGAGCACCATTAAAAAACTTCACCGAAACTAATTTGCCACGGGCCTTCAAGGGCTTCACTTCAATAGTATTGTTCGTCTGGTTTACATCATATGAAATATTGCTGACTATAGGGTAAAATAGATCAATATTGGCCCTTAAAAAAACTCAGGTTTTAAAACAAGTGTGCAAATCGAAACTAAATGTACGAACAATGGCCTCTTGGTGGCCAACTTCAAAAATTATTTTCACCTGTTGCTTGGCATTCAAGGTGCCATCGGTAAGACACGAAGTTAATATTTGATATACGTTCTTAAATCTCCTTTGAGCACTCTGACCCAATGCAAGCCGGAATAAGAATATAGTTCTTTGATCATCAAATTCAAAACATAATTGTTATGTGATGGCAATCGATTAACAACAATCGTCTTGGAAACTATCTTTAAGATCTTATAAGAAACAAGTAGCTCTGGGTTGATCAAAACGGTCTTTAGATTGCCATTTTTAACAATTATTGGCTATTTGCACCCCAACCTACAACACCAAGCACCTTTTTTTAAGTTCGGTTACATCAACTCTTCCAAATAAAACATGTTAACATAGCATAACCTTAAGACAAAAGTGGAACAAGCCCCAATTTTAGATATATTCGCGAGATTTTGAAAAAAAAAAATGTTTTTCGAAAAAGTTTTACTTTCGATGGCTTTAAAATATTGACTTGTACCTCCCATCTATAACAATTTGGCATTAAATGATAGCCTGTGCCATACACTTTACACAGAATCCACATAAGTGACATTTCTATACAAAATATCCCCGAAAAAGCCATTAAGCTTGCCACTACCCCTATAAACTATTGACGAAAATTTTAAGATTTTTCTTGACATTTTGTCAGAGTAATGGTCGATAGAACCCCATTTGCATCTCATTTCCATATTTTGACAATTGATGTCATTCATTTAATATTCTTTCTTGAATATATAACATGTTAACATAACGTTAAATTACCAAACTGTCATTTCTAAACAGACTTATAAATATGTCACCAGGGGGCATGCATGCCGAGAAGTGGGGAACTAATATTCAGCATACACAACCCTTGGCACAGGGGGTCAGTCTACAAATAGACTTAAATAGTGGCAGGCACAACTTACAGCAAGCAGCAAATTTTAACAATTTAATTTTGTAACAATAATATAATAGCAATGTTCCAAAATAATAAATAAATGAAATCCAAAATATTTTAAAAGTCCAAATATTAGAATTAATCAAAAGAGTCTATAAAGTTCTTAACTGTTCACTTAATTACGAAATAAAGTCACTAATGAATTCCACTGTTGTGTTGAGTCCATGAGCAGTTACGTTGTCGAAGGTTGATGTTGTCCTGAAGTTGCCGAGTCTGGTTTTCTCGAAGTCGCGAACTGGAAACAGTTTTGCAGCAGACTTCTTCCTTGATGACTTTGTTAGCACTTCGGATCTCCTTGTTGCTCGGCGTAATTCGTATTGAGTAGCTAACTAAGACTAACGAATAAAGTTCATATATGCATATTTATACCCAAAACTAAAAAAATACTCTAAAAAAAATAGAATTCGAAATCAGAGAGAGACAGAGAACCGTCAGTGCTATAAGGCGAACACACACTTGAGTTACTCAGACGCTATTAAAGCCACATCATGAAGACAGCTATAATCTGAACTCAGTCGCTACTTCAGGCTCAGCAACTGCAGTACTCAAAAGACCACAGCAAGATCATCGGACGGAACTCACTTCTCAGAACTCAGCCGCATTAGGAATCATTTCGTTCATCAACTTCAAAGGAACCTGTGATATATTTACAATTTTGGACATTATTCTGTGTTAATTCAAAAGTGACATTCTATATTCAGATTTGGACATTTCAAAGTGATATTATTTGAATTTATTGTTATATTTGGATTTGTTTATTTTCATATATAAATTGTTAAAACTTGTTGCTTGTCTGATAGTTATGCCATGCCATATCTATTTGTCCCAGGAGTCCTTGCATTGCTATATTTAAGTTCCCCATACTTGGCATGCACTGACTCTTGGTGACAGATTTGGTGGAGCACAATCCGGGCACAATCCCAATAATTTTGAATTGGGAAGTGTCTTTGTTTTTTATAGTTATGGCAAGGTATCGCTATCAAAAGCAACTTTCAAAATTTAAATTCAAGCTAAAATTAAGATAGGCATAAGGACAGTTACTTTACAACAAGCTGAGACACAGAGGATTTTAGAAAGATAAGTATTTTTTAAGAACTCTTCAAATTTTAGATAAATTTACCAGGTTGAATTGACAATCTAGTTCTTTTAATGATTTATAATATTGATTGCATTAAATTGGACTTTAAACTTTAAAATTTAAAGGTAGAAATTAATTGATACAAGTAATTGTCATCCTCTACTATTTTGCAGTATTTCTAATTGCAATCTTATTCAGTTTCAGGAAAATAACAGAAATTTATGCTGACAGTGCCTCAGTTATCAGGATTCAGAAGTTCCCAAAGCTTAAAGATAAGTAGACCTTAGTTCATATTTGCTTAAATCCAGGATTTCTGTCTTCATATTAAAAATCAAGAAAGTTACATACTAGACAGATTGTGTCATATTATTGAAATAACAGAAAAACAGCACCCTCACTTACAAAAAAATAACGAAATACATGTAGTTTAGAGTGAGACTAGTCACAACAAGCCAAGATTGGTAGTATCAAGCATGAAGTAGTAAGAAAACAAGACTAAAACTGATTTTCAAGCACGTCATAGAAGAAAATAGGATAACGGTTTCTTGTGCATTAGGAAGATCATTTATTCATACCATTTCAGCAACTATTTTTTTTTCTATTTCATTATACTCATCACTGTGAATATCTATTTTAGTGGAATATTATGGTAAGAATACAACAAGAAAGCTGGTGCTGCAAGAAATCAAGATGTTCACAGCTGGCGTCAATAATGCCAGAGGGCAGAGTGGTGGATTTCATACCAATGGACCGAAACTACATACATATCACAGTGGAGGGAACACATACTAAATGTCTAGTTGACAGTGGAGCAAATATTAGTTGTATCAGTAATCATTTATTCAGGAAACTTAATACTACAAACATTGTACGAAAATCATTAATTAGTGCTGGTATTGGAGTAAGTGGAGAAGTTCACCCTATTCTAGGAGAAGTAACATTGGAGTTAGACATTGGAAATTACAGAATTCATCAAAAATTCCATATTTTCGAGACTCTTCATTCAAAAATTATACTTGGTTTGGACTTTTTACAGAAGTTTAAAGTGAAATCTGATTTTGGATCAATGACATTACATTTACCAGAAATTAACAGTGCTTTAGAAAATGAGAATAAAGAAAACATCAATATTGTTACAACAGTTACAGTTCCGTCATTTACAGAGGACAGTGTACAAACTGCTATAGGGAGTACTTTAACCGAAGTTAAAGTGCCACCACAGTCAGAAATAGCATTATCAGTGCGTGTAGGGAAATTCAAACATGGATCAACTGTAATTTTAGAACCAAAGTCTGATTTATCGAAGGATCATCTGTTTGTGGGAGGAAAAACAGTATCGGTAGTGGATAAAGGTACAGCATTGTTCAGAATTCTAAATCCAACAAACACTACAATAGTTATTCCAGCAAACAAACAAATTGCAAAGGCTGAAACTTCTTTTGACCACAATATCAAAATATTTGAAGATAAAGAAATAGCTGCTATAAATACTGTGTCAACATCTAGTGCTAAAAATATTGACAATGACCTTTTGGACATGGGTATTCAACTTGGAAATACTGAACTTACTCATACACAAAGGCAAAAATTGCATAGTTTTTTAATTCAGAATAAGGACATTTTTGCAAAGGATTTAAGCGAACTTGGGCTGACTGATTTACATTTCCACAGTATCAATACTGGCAATGCTAAACCTGTTAATGCTGCTCCTTACCGCCAATCGCCCGATTCAAGAAAAATTTTGGAAAATGAACTTGATAAGATGCTTCAAAACAACATCATTGAAGAATCTACATCACCATGGCATTCACCCGTAGTTTTAGTTAAGAAGAAGAATGGAGAATACCGTTTCTGTGTAGATTTTAGAGCCTTAAACAAAATTACCGAACCTATGTCGTTTCCCATTCCGACTATGTCAGATGTTATTGATACTCTTGCAGACTCTAAGGCTAAAATATTTTCTTCATTGGACCTAAGATCCGGATTCTGGCAAGTGCCTTTAGAGCCAGCTACAAAACACAAGAGTGCTTTTATCACACATCAAGGTGTTTGTGAATTTAACAGACTTGCTTTCGGTATGATGAATTCTCCAATGACTTTCCAGTGCCTAATGACAAAAGTGCTTAAGGATCTTAATTTCAAAATTGCTCTAGTGTATATTAATGACATTCTCATTTTCTCAAAGAACTTCAATGACCATTTAGAACATTTAAATTCAGTGTTTTCAAATCTTCGTGAAGCAAAGCTAAAATTGAATCCAGGAAAGTGTAAATTCGCAACAGGGACAATTAAGTATCTTGGTCATGTTATTTCAAAAGATGGTATCTGTGTTAATCCAGAGAACACCGAATGAGTCAAAAATTTTTCAAGACCAACGAATGCAAAGCAAGTGAAATCATTTTTGGGAATGGCAAATTACTACCGAAAGTTTGTGTTAAATTATGCTAAAATTGCTACTCCATTAACTGCACTTCTAAGCAAAAACAGAAAATTCAGATGGACAAAAGAATGTGATGAAGCATTTCAAAATTTAAAAGAAAAACTTATTTCTGCACCAATATTGGCTTTCCCCCAACTCGATCAACCATTCATTTTGACAACTGATTCATCAGACTTTGCAAATGGATACATTCTTAGCCAAATTCAAAATGGGAGAGAACATGTTATCGCATATGGAGGCAGACAGCTTAGGGGATCAGAGTTAAAATGGCACATCAATGAAAAGGAGACTCTACCACTCGTTGAAGCTATTCAGAATTATAAACATTATTTAGGAAATCAAGAGTTTACCGTTTATACAGATAATATATCCGTAAAATATTTACAAAAAATTAAGGACTGTTCCGGAAAACTAGGTAGATGGAGCTTATTGTTGCAAGGATACAATTTCAAAGTTCAACATCGTGAAGGAACAAAAAACCCAGCAGACTGTTTATCGCGTCAAAAACAAGAAAAGGAAAGTGAAGGATGTGATTATAATGATATAGCAGAACAATTATATTCTATAACAATCGAACAACCGAGAAACCGAATAGAAGTTACTTTTATATACAAAGGAGAACATGAAATGACAGTCATATCAAACTTACAGCCCGTTGAAGAGAAGACAATAAATCTATCTAATCTAGCTGAAGAACAAAGAAAATGTGAGGACTTTGCTGACATCATGAAATATAAGCAAACTGGGCAAGTACCGCAAGATCCAGATATAGCAAGAACAGTCGTAGCGGAATCTTACAACTTCGAAATAGAAGATGGTATATTGTGTCATTTCTATTCTAAACGTTGCAAGAGAGTGCCTAAAGATGAGCGGCTGGTCAAACAAATTGCAATTCCAAGGAATCTTCGCGACTCAATACTGAAAGCCTATCACGATTGCATATTAGGAGGAGGACACCAGGGTTTTGACCGTACTTATTCAGCAATTCGCAACAAATACTTCTGGCCGACCATGTACAATGACATTAACCAGTTTGTAAAAACTTGCGAAATGTGCCAACAAACTAAATGTGCATATAACTCAAGACCACCTCCACTACAACCTCAATCAACACATGATGTATTCGGCAGATGGCATATTGACATTCTTAGTGGACTTCCTACAACAAAAGATAAGTACAAACATATTTTATTAGTAGTGGACAGTTATTCAAAATGGTGTGAAGCTTTCCCGTTACGTACACAAGAAGCTACCGAAGTTACAAATGTATTTTACCGTGAAATAATAACAAAATATTAATGTTCCAAAATAATAAATAAATGAAATCCAAAATATTTTAAAAGTCCAAATATTAGAAGTAATCAAAAGAGTCTATAAAGTTCTGAACTGTTCACTTAATTACGAAATAAAGTCACTAATGAATTCCACTGTTGTGTTGAGTCCATGAGCAGTTACGTTGTCGAAGGTTGATGTTGTCCTGAAGTTGCCGAGTCTAGTGTTCTCGAAGTCGCGAACTGGAAACAGTTTTGCAGCAGACTTCTTCCTTGATGACTTTGTTAGCACTTCGGATCTCCTTGTTGCTCGACGTAATTCGTATTGAGTAGCTAACTAAGACTAACGAATAAAGTTCATATATGCATATTTATACCCAAAACTAAAAAAATACTCAAAACATGACAAGCATTACTTTTAACAATTAAATTAATTTTTTAAAGTGACAGTTTTGCTCAAAGATATTTTTAACAATTAGAATTAATACTCAAATATCAATATGAATAATAAGTGACAATTTACATTTTGTAATTACCTTGAGGTAAGTGACAATTTACTTATTTCATTTGTTAATACCGGTAATTATCTAAAACTGCCTTGAGCAATTAGTGACAAAGAACTCAAACAATAGTTACACCTAAAGGAGTTATGAAATTTTGAATATGTGACAAAAATGTTACAGTAATAAAAACAATCCTAAAATTTCATTTTAATAAGTTTCTTATGTTAAAATTTTATAAATAATAACCTGAAAAACTTTTAACCAAAAATCAACCAATCACAAATATATTAATATTTTCGCTTTCGCCCTAGTTTTTTCCTTCTTTTGCCTCATCTGATCTATGAGTAGTTCAAATTCATAAAAGAGGGTAAAAAGTAAAAATATATACTATCTTCTTTACAACAAGAACAAATCTTAGGAATTTTTAAGTTTTAAGTTATATAAATTTCCTACATCAATAAAACTCATCCTTACTCAAACAAATTTTCTTTAAAATTGTCATTTTTTTGCATAATTGGCTACCTAGATTCGATTGTTACAACTCGATAAGGGCCGTAAGAACACTAAAAGCATCATTTTCCGTTGAATTTTATGTCATAGATAACCTTTTCTTACATCATTTTAACAGATGATATTTTCAAGTATTTGAAAATAATGTCATTGCATTCCTACTTGCAAAGCATTTATGAAGTTTCGACATGTATTTTCTCAAATTGACATTTATCGAGGAACAAACAACCAATTCAACAAATCAGAACTTGTAATATATGTTAAAAAGACACTTTGAATCTAAAGATAGACTTTGTATTCTTGCATCTCTGAAACTATTGGAGGAAATTGATGAATGATACGCCAATTTAAACATTGGTATATTAGGTTTATTGTGTCGCCTGCACCTATTGCAGGATCGACACATAGGGATCACTATCTGTTGTCTTGCGTCCGTCCCTTCGTCCGTCTGTCCGTCCGTCTGTATGTCTAAAAAAATTAAGCATTATCCGCATCTCCTCCTAAACCGCTTGGAACGTTTCAATCAAACTTGCAGGAATGCTTCAGTATATATTGAAGATGTGCACCATGCATTTTGTTTTTCTTTAATTTTGTTTTTTCCAGATTTTATGCGTTATTGGACTTTGTTATTTTGGCTTATTGGAGTGTTGAGGGTACGTCTCCATTATCCACAACTCATCCTAAACCACTTTGATCTTTTAAACCAAACTTGCAGGAATACTTCAGTATATGTTGAAGATGTGCACTTTGCTTTTTGTTTTTCTTTCATATTTTCTTTCTAGATTATATGCTGTTTTTTGGACTTTGTTATTTCAGCTTATTGGAGTGTTGAGGGTATGTCTCCATTATCCGCAACTCCTCCTAAACCGCTTGGCACTGTTCAACCAAACTTGAAGGAATGCTTTACTGATTATTCGGACTTCGTTTGGTTTTATGCATTTTAAACATTCCATGACATTATTGGTTTCCTTTGTTTGGGTTCTAGTGCTGCTGATGAGGAATTAATTTCCGAAATGGCCATACAGCTCATTAAAATTATTGCAGTTGGAGATAACATGTGTTATGATCTCATGTTCATTTACTCCATATCCTTTCGTAAAATATTTATTATATGTTAAAGATGTGCACCATGCATTTTGTTTTTCTTTAATTTTTATCGAGATTTTACGCTGTTTTTTTGACTTTGTTATTTTAGCATATTCGGGTCTTGAGCGTACGTCTCCATTATCCGTAACTCCTCCTCAACAGCTTTGTATTTTTCAACCCAACTTACATGAATACTTCAGTATATGTTGAAGATGTGCACCATGCATTTTGTTTTTCTTTCTTTTCATTTATTCCAGAATTCCATATTATCAATGAACTTGCACTTAAGGTCATCCAGTTTTAGGGTATGGCCTCATAAACGGATTTTTCTACTACACTTGAAGCAATGTATGTAATGTAGATGTGCAACATGGACATTGTAATTCTATTTCAAACACAGGAATTCCTATATATGTATATAGTGCAGGCGACACAAGTGGAACACCCATGTATTTTTTTAAGACCGAGTCAATTGCCCAGGTGTACTTTTTGATCACTTAAAGGAGGGGATTTCCTATTGACTAATTACGCGCAATTTTGTGACGTCCTGGTACCTATTTGTATGTGGCTTTCCTCGACACATCGGAAATCTCTTAGAATGTTTTATGTATGATGGATATTTAATATAATGTAGAGAAGGTATGTACCTTTTACGACATATATAATCTGGGAAAGGTTAAACTGAAGATAAAGTATTCGGGGAGGTTTGAAAATTCCAAAATTTAGTTGAAAATTTTCAAGAAATGAATTTGGTGGTTTTTCACACATTAACTAAATTAGGGGTTTGTGTTAATAAATCAACAATACCATAAAACCATGTCAAAATCGTACTTATATTTGATATTACTGATTATTCGGATTTCGTTTGGTTTTATGCATTTTAATCAGTTATTGGAATTATGGATTTCCTTTGTTTGGGTTCTAGTGCTGCTGATGAGGAATAAATTTCCGAAATGGCCATACAGCCCATGAAAATTATTACAGTTGGAGTAAACATATGTGTTACGGTCTCATGTTCATTTACTCCATATCATTTCGTAAGATATTTAATACAGGAGTTTGTCTTTTATTGCAGTGTAGAGTTGGTAAAACAATTCCCCGTGGTAGAGATGTATGCTCTTTATTTTTCTTAGATATGATGTACTTGTACATGAGATGATATCTCATGTGTACACTTTGTTCAATTACTATTATCTAAATTTATGTGAATTTTAAAACCGAAGGATTAACTCCCTCCATCGTTGTTTTGTCCTTGGCTATATTTGGTATTACTGATTATTGGGATTTCGTTTGGTTTCATGCATTTTTAACAGTTATTGAAATTATGCATTTCTTTGTTTGGGTTCTAGTGCTGCTGATGAGGACTAAATTTCCGAAATTGCCATACAGCTCATTAAAATCATTGCAGTGGGAGTTAACATATGTGTTACGGTCTCATGTTCATTTACTCCATATCCTTTCGTAAAATATTATAGTCTTTAATTAAAAAAAATGCATATCTGTCTTAAGACATACGCTGGTATACGGAGTTTACATCCCCAAACTCATCCGCTATTCAAGAGCCTGTGTTCGATACAGTGATTTCCTTGACAGAGCCCGGTTGCTCACAAATAGGCTACTTCAACAAAGGTATGTTACCCAGAAGTTTTACGGTCGACATTACCATCTTGTGGACCGCTATGGGATATATGTTTCCCAGATGACAACAGATCTTTCCCTTTAAAGCTTAATTGTTGTTTCCTCTCACGGATTTTACTTTACTACCGGATTTGACATGTTCAACACAACGGGTGCATTATAAGAAGCAAGAGATGCTTACTCTACCGGTGCACCTGATCTCATCCATGGTTTTTATTGGGTCCGTGTTGTTCATCTTTTTGTGTGTGTCCGCATTTTTCTTTTCTGTGCCGTATTCATGATGTGTCTCTGTTTCTTTGTTTTTTCCGATGTTGCCATTGTCCTTGGATTGTTCGTTTTGGATCTCACCTACTTTACCTAAGAAATAATTCATGGCATGTATATGGTTATTGTAATTTAATAATGAGCTGGGCCTTTATTTTCGAATTTAACCCATTTAATGTGCATTCATTTTGATTAAATACTTAATTTAAAATCAAAAATAATAAGTGGGGTCAGTAAACAGTGAGAATTTCAATAAAAATTGGAATAGCTCAGAAATTAATGACAGTTATTTTACTGAAGTATGTGAGATCCATATATATCCATGTTGTTCTACTTATTCATTCTTTTCCTTAAAATAGCCTTGTCCACACTTTTAAAATTAAATTTGATACAAATAGTTTAAACTTCCCTGTTTTATTTCCAAAACACATGTTGTCCTGAAGAAAGTTTAAAATTAGAATAGGTTTTCAATCAAGTCCATATGGCTTCTGTGTTATCCAAATTTGTTCTCAAACCTGCACACTCATAAAATTTTCCAAGATGAACAGCGATTCCCTAATTGACATTTCAGTACCATCTAAAAATAAGAGAAGATTTATCTGCATACTGGATAAGTAAAATTTCTGAACCATTAATTTGTAATCCTGATATATGAAGGCTATGTTTAAACGCTGTACTCATCAGTTCCAAAGATAAAATTAATAAATAGGGTATAAAGGACCTTATTGACGTACTCTTTTTTGATATTCAAGATGCCGGAACAAAGGCTTTTATTAATAGTACAGCTTTGTGTGTTTGAGTATAAAGTCGTAACCCATTTAAGGTTTTATTCATGAAAGACTGTTTAAGACTATCGAAAGTTTCTCAAAATCTAGAAAAAACTAGTAGAGCAGAAATATTTTCTTCGTTATATCAGATAGTATTGAAAATGAAACTCTACCAGCAGAAGCAAAACACCTATTCTTCACTGAACCTCGTACGTTAAGATTTTACATGTTAACCAAAAATCACAAACCTTGTTATCCAGGAAGGCCCATCGTTTCTGCATGTAGTTGTCCCACGGAGAAAATATCCAGCTGGCTTCATATCGTTGAAAGGCATAAAAATCAAGACACTCAATCATGCATTGAGTGTCCTGGATAATTACAATGCAAGGGGTACAACACCTAAGATTTTCACGATGGACATTTCTGCTCTATATACGAGCATACCTAATAATGAAGCAATTCTGGCTGATAAACAATTTTTAGATAGGAGACTAATCCTGATTTCGACACTGGCATCATTCTGAGACTAACAGAACCAGTTTTTAGCTTAAATACTTTCCAGTTCACCGGGATTTCTATGCTCAGATGGGCCGGGTTGCCATGGGAACTAAAATCGGTCCTAGCTTGGCTTGTTTGTTTGTTGGATACCTGGAGGAAAAGACGTTCGCAGAGTTCAATGGACCGATCCCTGATCTGTACAAAACATACATTGACGATGTTTTTGGGGCGTCAACTGACAGTGAAAGAGATCTTCAATCTATCATTGACTTTGTGTCGTCTAATCATCCGGCCACCAAGTACCTTTTTCGGTGAGCGAGTCGGAACTGTCCTTTTTGGACATAACCTGCAGGGTATCTGAAGACAAAATCAAAAGTTCGATCTTCTACAAACCCATTGATGCACACTGCTATTTGAACTATACATCTTGTCATCCTAAGTCTTGCAAAGCCGCTATATCTAATTCTCAGTTTTTGCGACTTAGACGTCTATGCAGTGATGACAATGACTTTAAGCAGCGGTGAAGCCTCATGTCATCTTTTTTCTTTGAGCGTGGTTACCCCAAAACCGTTATTGACAGGGGTTTATATTCTGTTTCCTGCAAAGACAGAAAACGGGGCTCTTGTATCCAAACCAAAGCGAGATCGTGGCCGGGTCCCTTTTGTTCTGAATTTACATCCCTATAACGTCGCCATCAGAAACATTTTGCTAAATAAATTTAAGCAAATAGTCCAGAAGGATCCCCTGATGGCTAAAGTTTCCTCCCCTTACACCATACAGAAGGGACAAAACTATCCATGATCATTTAGTCAGCAGTGTTTTCAAACCAAGAAGAGTTATTGCTGACTATCAGGGAACAAGAGGATGCAAAGGAGCCAGATGTGTTACCTGTTCTTTTGTATTTGAAATTAGCGAAGTCCGCGATCGAGGCAATGTATTTACAATTCATAACGGCTTTACCTGTGTAACAGAAAATGTAGTGTACGTGATTATCTGTAAGCTGTGCTCAAAACTATATGTTGGGGACTAGCCGCCTATTGGGTGATCGTTTTGCCAAACATTTACGTTCTGTTAAAAATTAACTAGACTGCCCAGTCGGCAATCACATTTGTCTTCCTGGACATAGCCAATATGATCTACAGGTCAGTGTTCTAACTAAAGTGGAGGGAGGTCGTGATCATAGGTGTGTGCTTGAACAGCGAGTCATTCATTGCCTCGGTACAGAACGTCCCAGAGGAATAAATGTTAAACGGAATGCCGTAGATTAGATTTCGTTTTTATGTCTACCAGTCATGAGTTGTTTTTTTGGTAATATATCAATTGATTCGGAGTTTCTGCATATACCACTTACGTTAAATTTTTTTCTCTATTTTTGTCATGTCTTTGATGTTCCAATTACAGGGTTTTAGTTGGAGACGACATTAGTGACACGTTTCTCTGTCCACGGTAATGCACCAGTTTTCTTTTCACCCTCGCAAAAGGAGTTAACTCCGAAAATTTGGGCCTTTTCTTACTTGTACATATATTTTTTAGATTTTAATTTTATTTCATATTTTTATTTCGTTGATCTCCATATACAACAGTTATACAAACGTTCTTACTGTGTCTAATGTATATTTTCATCTTCTGTCATTACTCCAAACGTGGAAATTTTCGCGTGAGGGTAATTTTCGCTTATCTTGCGTTTGGACATTTTACGCGAATATTACCCCCACGAGAATACTTTTAATAACAAACGTTTTACAATCAAATTTTGAAGATCTGCAAAAATTAAAACCACGCCAATGTGGTTGGTATGACGCTTCGTGAAAATAACCCACCGCCAAAATAACCACGTCTACAGTAATTCGTAAATTAATCTGGCGCATTCCCTATGTATCCTCCCTTGACATAACCTTGGTGAGTTTCACTCATAAAGCTTGAAAGAAAAGGTTTATTTCCATTAGCCAGGGAAGCAGAGGAAGTTTTAGTGTCCACATTCAGAAGAATAGGTCTCCAGTTTTTGAACAAAGTATTGTTCTTGTCTTAGTTTGGAATGCACGCAATCAATCCTTGTCTCTGACTCAAAACTATAATAGGTGATTTAACTAAATATTTACCAATATAATTCCAAAAGAATTTATTACACTCAGTTGTTAAACCATCTATTCAAGAAGATTTGCCATTTTTCAACTTTGTCAAGTTCTGAAGTTATTCAAAGCTTGTAAAAACACCTTCATATTGAATTTCATGATCATCCGCTACCTTGTTTAAACATGTATTGTTTGATAAAAAACAGGGATTCGTGTTCTTCAGTTAACAGTAACTTCGGTATTTAGTTATTTAACACCGTATCAATTGATGTATACAATTTTCATAATAAAATTTTTGAGCATTTAAAATTGTTTTTAATTTCTTCTTCATTATCCAATATTATTTTAGGTATATTTTTTCCAATACAATGCCTCTTTTCAAGATTAAAAAAAAATAATTTGTACACTTTTCATCTTCTGTTTCCCATTTGGCCTTTGACCTGGCCATAATTCGACTTACTTTAAAGCGAAAGTTCTATATCATCATCTTCTTTTGTGACAACAAGATTAGAGTACTTATTTAAAGTTTCTTGTCTTTGCATTTCTTTATTTCCTCAACACATTCTTCATCATGTAAAAGACTATTATCAAGCTTCAAGATACCCCAACATCTTGATGGATTATAAAACAGACACACAGGGGAATGGTCAGATCGGTAGCTTGCATCAACTGATACATCTTAAGCAAAATTGTCGAGATCAGTGGATATTAAAAATTAATATAAACATCTTTGCTTTAAATTTGGCCCCCTCCATGTGTACCTTCTTGTTTGTAGATTCCTTGAACCCCATGTATCTACTAAATCTAAAATATTTTTTACCTCTATAATTGTTTCATTTTGATTTTGCATTATGTTTTGCACTTTAGTTTACCTATAATGATTACGGAGTTAGACAAACCAGTTAAAAGTTTTCTTATATTATTAAAAAAGGATGGATTGACCTCGTTTGGACCATTAATTGCTGCAAGATACATTCGAGAGTCTTGAAAAGTAATATCTTAAATTATATAGTTAATTTAGACAAGATAACAGGAAACACTTACAATGACCGAAAATTACTATCACATGCCACAATTTTCTATTGAACTAAACTAGAAAAAAAGACAAACGTAGACAACAATAAGAACTCGGGATAGCCGGCACTAGTAAGAGCTAGCGTTAGGGTTAAACCGGTTTATGGGTACTAAAATCTCCCTTTTCTCTATCCCATTCCCCTATAGTATAAAATACATGACAACTGTTCGGTTTTTTTATTACCCCCATAAAACCCAATACAGTTAGACTTCCAACTCCAAGACCACAATCTTGAGAAGGAACGAATAAGACAAAACGTAATTTAGAAAGATGGGTCAAAGAGTGCTCGTCGCTAAACTGTCGGCAAGTTCATGGATCCCAGTCTGCTGGTAAGACACCCATCGCAATACTTAAGAAAAATCAAATTCAAAACATTCAGAAGGGGATGGCAAAGAATCACCATAGATTTCAGTAGACATCGGCAATATCCTTGAGATGCCAGTATACCTGTAAAATCTTCAAGCTATTGCACCCCAAAGCCAATTTAACGGAATCGAGCACAATATCCTGTTTATATGCCCTATTACGTAAAAAATTCAATAAATTGGCAAACGAATACCGAAACAAAAATGATGAAAGGGGTAATTCCAGAATCAAAAATAAAAAATCACGGCAATTCATATCCAGCACGAATTAAGACAGCATGAAAAAGACAAAACAAATAAACAAAGATGAACAAGAACGCCACAAAAATAAAGCACTAGCAGTGTCAACCTCCTACAAAAACTAAGGTATCATCAGGTGCTGCGGAAGGGTAAGCATGATCTGCTCCACGCGTTGCACCCGTCACACTGCCAGTAAAAAGTCTGTGTTTGTCAGTCCAGTAATCAACTCTGGACCTATCCAAAGATATCTAGAAACATTGTAACGGTCTGTTACATCATGTTGACGACGGTAAAACTTACGTAGTGACAGTTGCAACAGTGACTGAACATACCCTTGATGAATAAGTTTTTGAGACAGTAATTTCGCTCTGTTGACAAATTACAGGCATCGCAATAGCGAATGAGTTGTGAAATGAAGACGCCATAAGCCAGAGATGTGGGAATATTTCTGCTTAAAAATGGGAACTTCACTATTGGAAAATTGAAATTATCAAGCTTGTCGTAAAGTTTTGTTTCAAGACTCCATAGTTGTCAATGTAGAGGTAAAGGTCAAGGTATGATGCTGATAATGGTGTATCAGTGTTCCCTTTAATCTCAAGTTCATTTGGGTATATAAGATGAAGGTTATCTTAAATGGAGAATTGTTTAATGAAAGAACATCATCTATATAACCGAAGCTGAAATTAAAAGGACTTGGGTAGCTTATTGTTATTTGCAAGTTACGTCCTAATTTTTCTGTTTTTTTATCAGGTTTTGACATTTTTTTTAAACCGCTTCCGTAAAAACGAGGGTGAGAAATAAAAAGCTGTTTGCGAGTCAAACAATATTTAGATATCAAATGTTCATATCTTTATAAAACTTCTTAAATGTGTTAAAGAATTCATGAAATCTGTTACCTTGCTGTAAAAGTTTGGATGTGATTATAAAGTTCCGTTCATTTAAGTCGGTTAGACCAGTACAGACGCGTGCGAATCGTACTAGTTAAGATTTATACACTCTGTATAATGGAGTTAGAGGAACATCGCCGTCAAGAAAAGGTAAATCAAAATCATCCCATTTATCATAAATTTAAGTTATAATTTTACCAAAGTCAACGATTAAAGTTAGACCGAGAAAAGGGCGGTATTTAGAATCATTGTTTGTTTTATTAAGTTTCAGTTCTTGTGAGTAAATGAAGTCGACATAGTCTAAAGTCTACGGATTGTCAATAGTAAGGATATCGTTGACATACCTGCTGTGTCCATTTTTCTTATCAATTATTTTTTTATGTATTATACACTTACTATGTAGTCATGAAACAAAAGAAATCGAAGCAAATATCGGCTTGGACGTCGCCCGGGTTAACAAGGTCCCAAACTGATGAGTTTACAGACACGGATTCATCAGATACATAAGGTGTCTATAGTTCTTCCCCGATAGAGACAACATCCGAGGCGTCTTTTTCCAAGTCTATCAGGTTCTGGCAGACATGATAAAACCAATCCACAAATTAGGCCATGTAATGTTGAATTGTCATGTGTATTTTATCTTTTGATGATTACAGTTCTTTTGTTTCCATTAATTTTCTAAATGCCGTATCAAAAATTGTGAAACCTGTGACATGATGTTGACAGATCCAACTTTTACCAGCAATTTGACTGGTAAAACTTACACTGCCAGAACATATGATAACTTGAATTGAGCATCGCGAAACCTAGTTTATGGTATAGAGTGTACTCTTTGTGGTTTGATATATATATTGGAGAAACCAAGGATAGATTGAATAAAAGAATGTGTGGACATCGCTACGAAGTCAAAGACAAAAAGACTCGTCATGTCTATACACACTTCAATCAACCAGACCACTCCATCGACAACATCCTTGAGAAAATATATCACCACACAAACAATCCAAATTTAAGTACACCATACCGTTTACAACGAGAAGGATACTGGATTAGAGAGCTTGGAACCGCAATACCCTATGGTTGCAATGATAATATAAAAAGTATAGATAATTTGTCAAGTCCGAGGTGTAGCTCTGTCAATGTGATGAATATCTTGAATGGAAGCCAACGCCGTCAACGCAGTCATGGGCATCGGCATTACACTGCCCCAAATCTGCATGACATTTCAATTACTGGTCTTCTACCATACATGGATGTCCCTTTAGGTATTCATCACATACGCACAAAGCTATACTCTTCACCCCATTCAAAATTACATTCATTTTATAAAATCTGTTTAAACTCTTCCGTGACAGAACCATCGTCACATGAATACAATTTAAATGTAATTGTCCTAGATATTGATCATCACAGACTATTTAAACCTGTTAGCACATCTGCTAATGAACAAGAACGTCGTTCATTCTTAAAACTCAAATTTACAAACAAAGGCTTAGATGCCATCAATCTTGGCAATATTCTTCATAATAAACATGTTACCGCCAAGATACCACCATACTTTAAAGACCAAACAGTTCCTCTTATATCTTATACATATACAAAACCAATTGCATTTAACATCTTCAATCACAAACGGGTATTGCGGGATGTCCAAATTGATGACTTCAAATCAAAACCATCTGATTGTTCTTGTCTTTCTTCCCCATTTATGTACGCTCCTACTGGTCACGTTATTACAGGGGACCTCAGCATCGTAAGCAATGACAAACTACGTGATCTCTTCACAAAAGGTCCAAAATATCATTAACCCCAACCCATCAATTGGAAACATAACTTTAAAATATTGATGGACGCAGTTGAGGAATACGCCAAACAATGGGCTAAGAGAGAGAAGGAACAGGTTGAAACACTGTCCGACTGGATCAGGTCCATAAAGTCATTGATTGTAGCTCGAATGAGGCGCCTAAAGACAACCATGAGCCCCAATTCAAAAAGCATATTCGATGATCCCGAGGTAGAAAAACATTATCCTTCCTCCATGACAATTATGTCATCGTACCAGCTGACAAGGCCCAAAGCAACATCACATTTATGTGCAAAAGACACTACATTGACTGCTTAATGAAGGAGATGGGCACTGACAATTCATTTGGCAACCCTACATACAAACTCTCCACCATACCAAGGGAGGACATACTAAACAATCACAAATTAGTATTGTCTTCCTTTGGTATCAGTTTGAGTGAAGAGAACAACAACCTGCCTTGTATCTACTTGGTACATTAATTACATAAATGCCCTTACAAACAGAGATACATTGTTGGGTCTGCCAAATGCACAACAAAACCCCTTTCTAAGCTCCTCACTTCATTACTTACTGCAGTCAAAGATGGCCTCAAGACATATAGTGATAAAGTATTTTGCCGATGTATTAAAAGTAAAATCATTTCAATGTTTGTAAAATTTACATTTTGATCTCTGGAAACCCCTCTAACGATCTCAAATTCTTCTTAACTTTTTTCCTACTCTCTGGAGACCTTGAGCAGTCCCTAGACCCTTCGCCGTAATATCAGGAATTCTAATGCAACATTTATATAACGAATGTTTTGATTGGTCAAAACTGACCGTCAATTCCACCATCTACACACCTGTGACAAAGTAGGTTCCCTGTTTAGTCTGGTTCCAAATATTGTTACAAATTCACGAGTTAAAAATAGAACATGAAATTGATTTGTTGCATTAGAATCGCAATAACAGTACATTATTTGAATACCCGAGGGCGTCAATCTTGATTTGACGGTCAAAATATCCGTTTATAGGCTCCGCTACGCGTCGCCCATAAACTGCATCTTGACCGTCAAATCTACGATTGACGTCCTCGGGTATTCAAATAATGTACTGTTATTGCTTAATTCTACCTATATATGTTGGCAAGTATGCTGCTATTTTCACCAACTTTCACTGTCAATATCCATTCCATTAATAGTACAGTCTGAATAGTGTTTCTTACAACCAAACACAATATTGTTAGAGGATTTGTCTGCAGTTTCTATGACTAATTATTTGGAAGGTTGGGCAACTAGAGGATTGCTAAAGCTATACAAATGTTCTCGGCGTTCTTGTATTCATTGATATTTTCAAGGGCCGAATACGATGAACAATTAATGACGTAATCGATCTTATCCAGTCTGACAATGTTTCCACTATAATCTTGGAGTTATTCTTCCAGTCAGATTGTTGGGGTTAACGGAATTTGTGATCTCTTGAAACGATATCTCGTGTTTTTGGGTCGTCAACGAGTCACTAGTTTTCAGGTGTCCAGCTGAACTATTATTGACTTGATAAAAGGAGAAGGTGCAATCAGGCGGCTGTGCTTTAAAGTCATTCATTTTAATATTGTACAATGTGTGTTTGTGATTGAAAATAGTAGTTGTATTAGGTTTAGTGTAAAGATACGAGATAATGAGAAAAAAAAATTGATTTTCGCTTATGTACTCGCTGTTGTTGTTACACCAAGTCTGTTGTTGGAAATATCCTCAACCATAGCTGCTAATTTATACTTCAAAGAATGCTGGTTAGTATTGTATAATTCTAAGAATACTCGTAGAACGAATGAAGTCCTGAATGTGGCAAAGGGTACATTACGAATGTGATGAATATCTAGTTGCATAAAAAGATTGAAGTCTGATGCAGATGAGGGGGCAGTATAATGCTTATTCCCATGACTACCTCATAAATTTCTGTATTTTTGGAGTTATTGAGATATGAATAAAAATGAATATACATACTTTGTTCTGTATGTATTAGAAGAATTACAATATCTAATTTCAGCCAAGATTTTATCGCTTTACTACCTTTTTGTTTCAGTTTTCGTTTGAAGATGTAAACAATCCCCCACTAGGAAAATAAAACAAAATATATAATAATGCAATGATGAGAAGTAGAAATTAAGCATTTCACATTTTTCCAAAATTTACACTTATCAAATTGAAGACCAATATAGGATAGCTGTTTTTCAGAAGACAACACATATTTCCTTTTGACAGGTTAAGATGGTTTTTACCTGTACTGGATTTTACTTTTTCTACCGGAATTGACATAATCAACACTGCAGGTGTATTATAAGAAGCAGGAAATACTTACTCTACTGGTGTATCTGCTCTCAGACATGGTTTAAGATTGGTTCCATGCTGTACATCTGTGCATGTGTGCCTCCGTTTTTTTTTTTCTGTGCCTTACTTTTATATTTCTCTGTTTCTGGTGTTTCCAGTGTTTCCAGTGCTTCTGGATTTTTTTTCTTGACTGACGGTTCGGTTCTCACTTTGCTGTCAATATGCAAGGAGCGTTACTAGTAGTTTCAAAATTCAGAAATTATCATCCTAAGAAACCTCAAGAGCAAATAGGAAAAATGAAAGGATATGGAGTGAATGTACATGTGACAAAAACGCACACAATTGATAGAAAATTCCTGTCTACATCTTGATGTCGCCTGAGGGTCTTCAACAAGAGGTGAATAATATTCACCTCAAATTCAAAGTTTGCATTTTACGATTATTTTGTATGTTTTTTAGTCCTTTTTTTCGTGACATACATTAGTTGTATATCTTTGTGTTCTTCGTGTGCTTTATCTTTCTTAAAAAAAAACAACAAAAAACAAAAACAAAACAAAACACAACAACAATTTTACTTATTCATGCACAATATCTTTTCAGTATCCCCTATTATGTATTGATTTGGGGTAATAAAAAAATTACCGAACAAAACAATTATGAGCCAAAGTCCATTGGGAAAAAAGACAAAGCAGAGGGAAACTGCCGGAAACATTGTCAACGCCAATGGTTTTGACATGGTACAGGCTTTTCAAAAGAAATGGTGGGGTAATATTAGTAGTAATGTAAGTTGCGTCCAAGTTTTTCTGGATTATCTTTTCGTTATTGGCATTTTTAACAACATTTCCGTAAAAAGCAGAAAAATTCCCTTGGTAATAGGCTGTTTGTGAGTTATCAAATGTTCATATCTTCTATGAAACTCTTAAATGTTTTAACAATTTATTTAATCTGTAACCTTGTTGTAAAAGTTTCAATATGATAGTTAGGTAACGTTCATTAAAGTCGTCAAGAGTAGAAAAGACGTGTGCGAAATGTAGTAGTTGATATATAACCTCCCCGTAGGATAGAGCTAGCGGAAGGTTGCCGTCAGAAAAAAAGGAAATAAGTGAAGTCAAAATCATCCCTTTTATCATAAATTTTAGGTTTAATTTTACCAGAGTCAATCCAGAATGGGCAGTGCATGTATTTAGAATCGTTGTTCAAGTTTAAGTTCTTGTGGGTATATAAGATCTACATAATCTAAAAACTAAGGATTGTCAATAGCATAGTTATCCTTAATATACCTGTTGTTATCACCGAAAATGGAAATAGGTTTACCGCTGTTTTTTGGAGTTCCATTTTGTAGTTTTTTTTTTTCATTAAGTCCCGTTCGTAGCAGAACAGAAAAAGAGAGGTGCACAATTTGTAACCATGGGAATTCCTGTCGAAAAATAATGATGCTAGGACGAAAAAAAATGATGTTTAGCAAAAGATTCAAATGCCCCAATATGGATTTAATCAAATTATGTGGAAGGGTCTTATAAAGAAAAAAATCATAACTGTCATTAGACGAAACTGGTCGTTTTATATTTTTTTTATTTTTCTAGATCTTCAATAGATATTTTAAAACTCAAAAAGTAATTTACACCAGGATTTGATAAGTTTTTTCCACAGTATTTTAAAACAACCTTCTTTATATATTAGGTAAATGCACTTGTTGAAGGGATGGATACATCAGTGGTAGAACAGTTACGCGATGCCGAAATCAAATAATGTCTGTGTTACGGCACATACTATCAACCCTGCAGACGTATCGGCACATACTGTCGCCCTGCACAGGTTGTCGCCAACGACAATATTTTTAAAGACTGAGTATATACCGCTGACTAAAAAATTTACTTTTCATACCTATTTTATGCTTAATTTCATGATTTTTTTTCTATATGTTCCGTCAAGAGGAAATGATCAAGTAAAACTGAAAAAAAAATATGATTTTTAAAGACTAAGAAATACTTGAATAGCTTAAATTTTATGCTAAATATGTGTAGTTTGCATTTTGCAACACATCCTTTGAACTGCCGCAGCTTTTAAAAATCAGCCAAAATGGGGGAGGGTATGGAAAAAATATTTTCCAATAATATGTTATCAGGGAACATAGCTACAGATGTGTTTTGATCACCTCTGATTAAGTTGCAGCGACATGTGGAACACGTTTTCTCGACAGGGTTCACAAAGGTCACAGAGTCAAAAAACTATGCACACGGACTTGTTTTTTTTCATATTATTATTATATTTTTTTGGCAATTGGATGAGATAATATTTTTTTCTCCCCCTTTCTCTTCTCGCTGTCTTTTTGTCGTGTATTTCCTCTGTCATTTGAACCAGATTTTGTCTTTGTGTGGAAAGAAGTAAACCTTTGAAGGTTGATGAAAGGACGATACTTGGATCCTGAAATTATCATTGTAAAAAAACCAACAGTAAAAATAACTTCAGTTTTTGAGGCATGTGTAATGGTGCGCCGTTTTTTTTTTTTTTTTGTTTTTTTTTGTGAAAATTAAGTTTTTGAGGCATGTTTAATGGTGCGCCATTTTAACGGCGCTTGGCGTAAATTACTGTTTCCTTGGCACTTGAAAGTCTGGACACCATAGTTTTCATTGATTCAAATACGTCTCCATTTCCTCTCCAGGGGCCCTATACGGGGATGCCAAACATTAAAAAATTACCATTACATATTTTTACGCTCTGGTCGCTGATTGGATATAAAACTCCTTCCCGATGGTAATCACCAACCCAGTAGCTAGTACTTCGGTGCTGACCCGAAAACAGATTTTGTCTTAAAACCTGCATTGTTAAAAGCTAAGGAGTATCTCCCTCTTGCATAGCTCTGTCCTTTGCGGATTCTAGCTTTCTCTTTTCAGATGCTATTAGTAATTTGTTCCTTGTCATCTTTTATATGTATTTCGGTTTATGGATTTGCAAATGTTGTGATATGATCTGCACTGAAGAGACATAAGATGTCGAAATGCGCATATGCAGAAACTATATTTAAAATAACTTCGGCATTTTGTTATTTGAGCCTCCAAATTCTGGATCCGCCAATGCATTACCTTAATTTATCTAAACACAATATGTGCCGTAAATGTTCAGCACATATTATCGCCGACGACAACATGTGCCATTTATGTCTGAACATATAAATATGTGCCGTAACAGTTTGTAGATATTTTTGTGAAACTTAGGAACCCATTTCATATAAACCAAGGTGTTATCTTTTGATAGAACTTGGATCACTTCTGTATTCCTATAATGCTGTGTGGAGATCGTTGCTTGGTCAAAATTATTACGTATGAAAGTGTTTGACTTGGCTGATTCGTTTAGTTGGATGTCGATATAGTATTTCATTCAAATCATAGCAACGTTGTTGGAAGCTTTGTCGACAGGTACAAGCACATATTTTACCCAGATCTCCTAATTTTTACTTAATTCTGTTTACAGACAGCTTGACATAAGTATTGACGCAAAGCAGTAATACGACACGTATAGTAAAACAACAGTAATGTGACACGTATAGTCATACTGTTACTACTTTATTTTTGTGGCGTTTATTCTGTTCTGTTTGTTTCGTCTTCGTCGTTTCCATGGCGTCGTTTATGTTGACTGTCTGTATGTAATCTTATATTGCCATGTGTTCTGGATGTTTGATGTTTGTAATTGGCTCTTGCTTCGGTATTCATTTGGAAATATATTTTTAAGTATGACTACTAAAGTGATATTTCATGTAATATTTAATATAACGTGTCTAAAACTCTTTTTTTTTCCAAACCCGTGCTAAAATCGCTATATATTTATGGCTTCAACAATATCCTCAGACATAAATGTGCAGTAATATATAAATAGAGATGTCTATAAATATTAAATTTGTACTTCCAGTTTTGTATTATTAATTTAGCTTTCATGTGCAAAAAAATATTTGATACAGGAACATTATCAAATTTAGGTATCCCCATCTCTATGTTCATTTTTTCAAGGGGACATTTATATAAACAATCAACTTTCCTTGTATTGGTAATGGCCTGGCAATCAATGAACAAATACGGGGATATGGAGAAAATGTACATGTAACAAAATCCCTGCAAACACATGGTAGGATTAAGCAAATGGATCAATGCTTTCACCGTTGTTCTCCTGCCATCTTGAAGTCACCCTGAGGCCTTCAACAAAAACAAACACTCCTACCTCATAGTAAGTTCAAAATGGTCCCAGCGGAAATCACTTGCTAAATGTCGAACAATGCTATATCCATGTACCTTGACTTTTCGTCAACAAAAATAACATATCGGACAAAGTACTCTCACAAACACTGTCATCTGTTGCCCGACAAAGGGACCAATAGATAATACAATATATCAACGATCACTGGACACTCATCGAGATGATTGTAAGAAAACTTGGCCAGTAAAATCGGGAGATGTCGGCTAAAAATACAGGTGGCCAGACAAATAGTTTATTTTTTTTACAAAACAAGAAAGCCAAATGTTAAATTTTGATAGTGCATTCATATGAGAAATTTTTACATGAACAAGTACACCATAACTCACAAAATAAAGAGGGCACATACCTCAAGCACGGGGAATCTTTTTTTACGGACTCCACATTGCAAGAGAGAAAATCTCAAAGACCTCCCCGTAAAAGTGACAATATGAAGTCAATTTCGAATATAAGAAATATTGCTAATTGTATTTGAAACTATATATTTTTGGGTCAATTAAATAAAAAATCTGTTTTTTCAGTTCTCATAATATGTTCAGTTGGCAGAACGACATTATTTTCCATTGGCTAGGAGTGCCTAAATTCAAAAATGTTCTTTACTTGTCCAATAAGGATCGATATAAATTCCTGGAAGCTAGAATAATACCAATTTTTACCACCAGTTGGCCTTTTATGTCGATATCTTACATCTTGTTATCGCCCGGGGTAAAATATTGGCATAAAGGGTCAGCTCATAGTAAAGTAAGTGAGAACCGAACCGTCAGTCTAAAAAAGAAGGATTCAAAGACAATGGCAACATCGGAATCATAGCTAATTTTAAAAAATGATCTGCAGAAATATATATCTGCCGATAAGCTTGCTGCCTGGATTCGATTAATTGCATTCAATTGGTGCGTCACGGGGACGCAATTTAAACTTGTTTAAGTATAACTATTGCTTTTTATAATTTATAAACCATCAATTCCGTACCATTTGTACTTTAATAGGAATTAGTTATTACCTCATGTTTGCAGCAATTTGAGGACAAAGTATTGTCGATCAACTGTTGAGTGGCGTAAACATATACTGGAAATAAGTCTCACATGAAAAAAAAATCTACTAGTACTAGACATAAAGAGCACTTCAAAAGTTTCATTATTCGATTGAAAAAAGCTGCTATTATGCAATGATTTTTATGGACAGATTGCATTAATTCAGTGAAAACATTTGGACTCGTTTAAAAACTGAAAAATACAGAATATTATTTTTTCCAATTGCTACTGAAACCCTTACATGTATAGTGCGATTTTGAAAATTCACATATTTAAGCAAAATACCCATGTTGCGTAATAAACGGTTAATTTTGTTGTTTAATTTCAACATGTAACCTCTCATTAGCAGCTTAATAAAAAAAAGAGTCTGAGAGAAGTACTCATTACCAAAAATATCAAAATAGGAGGTAATTACACGAAATGAAGCCTCAGTATTTTAAGGAGTGACAGATGGATATATTTTTTGTATCCCTGACTATAAAAAAATAAATAAAGTACATTAATGCATTATTCATTTTGTATACAATAAAGAATATTAACCTGGTGTATTAGAAAATGGGAGACTCTAATGAAAAACAAGCTGTAATCAGGGAACAACCATTTAACCTGGAAAAGGGGGGTGGGGTGGGAGTTATGTTTTTTTTCTGGACAGAAAATTTTTTTCGCGCTTCGCCCGAAAAATTTTTTTTATTTTTTTTCACGTGTATCAACAAAATATTTTTTTTCAAAATTAACATTATTTTTTTGGGCAGAGGGCCTCCTTCAGAAATTTTTTTTTCATCATTTTGCCAATCAAAATATTTTTTCACAGAAAATCAGCTCCAAAATATTTTTTAGAAAAAAACATAGCCCTCCCCCCCTTTCAAGTTAAATGGTCGGTCCCTAATTAAAACGGTGAATAAGAAAAGTGGTTCACTATGATCACGAGTAGAAAACCTGTTATATTTTGACGAAGGAAGACAGAAATTAAGACAGCAAAAAAACTGTTTAGTTTTGGAAAGTGAGGAGAAACTGATTCCAGCAAATGACATATCAGCTACGGTTAGGATGGATGTTATCATTTGTATATTTTTCATATAAAATATGTTCCATACGTGTATGTTATTGGATGCTTTGATATATCTTTGCCTCTTCGAAAAAAAAATGAAGATCTGATAGAAAAGGATTAATTTAATATGAAATCAGAAATAAAAACGGTGAATAATTCCCTTGTAGGAAAACGCATATTACGTTGTGAATTTGTAATCAAATGGTTTTCCTCTCGTTTTAAGTATTTCACGTCTTCACGGATTCGACATTACCGGTTTAGACGCAATCCTAGACTGACTCACTGATAGTGTGACAGGTGCCGCTTTCATGCTTATCCTTCCGGAGCACCTGATGTCCCTCAGGGGTTTTATGGGAGTTCACACTATAAGTGCCTTAGTTGTGAAAGTCGCGTTTTATTTTCGTGCTTTGTGGCCGTTTCATATCTTTGTTTTATGCACTATCGTTTTTGCCATGCCTTTGGACTTTTATGTTTGTAATGACTTAATTCCTTATTCATTCGTAATTCTACTGACTCGTATGATATAATAAATAAAATATCGAATTACGGTAACTTGTCGACATTTGGCGTATATTATTTCATTTTTCAATTCTTGGAATAAGGTCTGGCAGAAATAAAGTCCGACATTCCGAAATCATTTTGTCATTGCTATACCAACCATATACACGTTGAAGCTTCTTATTCTGTGGTGAACAATGATATGGTACATCGTAATATTGTCCTTCCTGGCTTTGTGTGGACAGTATGGAGAAGTTGTCGGCGACTGCACCAGAAATCGTGGTAAATATTTTCAAACTAGTAGTGCCATTTAGCAGTGAATACGTTCCTATGTTGAGTGATTTTTTTTTAAAATATGCCCAAATAATGTCGAAAATCGTTTAAGGTTGTCTCTGGTAAGTGTACTTCCAGGGAATGAATTTAATGTATGTCACACTAGTCTGTTTTCTGACATACAACGACCATGGTTATAAATAGCAATGTCTGTCAATTTAAGCAATCTTACAGTGTTTTGGAGATAGTACTACTCGAAGTACACCGAGAACCAAAACCGATTGTTTGTTGTGAGTGTATAGACATCTATTCTTCCAAAAGGCAGTTAGTTAAGTTTGGTCCTGGAGTTGCTATACAACGTATTTTACCAAAAACCTATAAAATTGTCAAAATCTGTCAGAATTGCATTCAAATGGCAAGTTCAGTGGCTGACTCTTTTATATAAATGTATGAAAATGCATTTGCATTTATGTTGTATTGTTAGTGTATAACAAGTTTCTGTTAAAACTGTTTTTGAGAATATTTAATGCAGTCGCAAAATTGGTATGATTTTCACACCATACACAGTTTGGCACTGTCTTAAAAGTTACCAAGTTTCATTCTACAAATGTTGTGTAGTTCCATTTCTTTAAGAGGATTCACAAAATTTTAGAAACTCCAAACTACATTAACGTCCTAACATTTGTCTAATCCATCCATTCCAAGCTATTAAAGAAACATTTACTTTCTGTTCGTGGCGGACACCTATGTAACATTTTCTATATTCATGTCCTCCCTGGGGATCATGTTAGGAGAAAGAATCGGTGAAAGCTTTGACTTGATTGTTTCAAATGCGTTGACCGTCATGGCAGTGTTAGGTCTCCAGTTACTCGCAGGGACAACTGATTTCCTGTAGAGGAGGTAACAGGGATTTACAAGTTCGATTTCGGGGTACCATGTCAGTTTTAATTTTTCACAAGACTCTTTTGAGCATCACTAATTTTGACATGAATTTATCATATTATCCCCACTACAAAATACTAGTAGATTTATCTGGCTGGAATTTTTTATTTTATATATTTTATTCCTACTGTTTTTAAACAATAGGCAGATTTACATTACATGCAACTAAGATACTGTATACTCTGTCCAATAAAGTGTGGCACTTTTTTTATATAACACTATCTTCGTGGCCCACGGAAATTTTTTCAATAATTACTTACCCTGAGCCATCTATATTAGAACATATTGCCAGATCAAATCAAGGGAGAAAGGGGTAAATGTACATGGGACAAAAGCCTTATAAATACATGGTAAGATTATGCAATTGGAACAACGCTTTGATTGTTGTTCTTCATCTTTAAGTGACCATGAGGCCTTCAACAAAGAGTAAACACTCTTACCTCATAGTCAGTTCAAGATGGCCCCTAGCACCGGTTTGAGTGGAATTCACCGGCTAAATGTTGAACAACGCTACATCCATGTATCCATTTTGTCAATTCGTAACAGTTAAAGTCCCAATTTTATGACCAACGTGATAATTTTGACTTTTTTCGATTTTGAGTAGTTATATACCAACATCTCCAGCATATGGAGTCCACATTCCACAGCTTATTCGCTACTGTCATGTATGCAATGTATATGTGCAATTTCGTCAACAGAGCGAAATTACTGTCTCAGAAGCTACTAAGACAGGATTTGAAAAAAGTTTTGTGGTCATCATCACGATTTGACGGATGAAGATGAACAATAGATGCTGATCACGAGTTATTACTGGATTGAAACACAACGAATTTGCAATTACACCGGACTTTTCAGTTACAGTGTACTAGAAATGTTTCATATTTTGACGAAAGAGGACCTCAACGTATGGGACTAGTTATTGCACAAAAATTAAAAAAGCGAAAGTAAATTTTAAAATGTAAATACTTCCAATTACAATATTGTGATTCTTTAACTTAATAATTATCTAGGCCAAGTAGTTGAAAAATCTTTATTCTGGGCCATATTTCCTTCGTAAATCTTTACATCTTGTTTCGTCGCTTCCGTGTGTACTTATAACTTACAAAAGAGACGAACGAAAGACATTCGAGTTGTCCTTCTTAATTTCAAAAATAGATCAGTCATGCAATTTATAAAATAAATGTGAATAAGTAACAGTCCGATGCCAAAGTACTAAGTTCAAGAAATGAAATTTGATTGGTGTTACATGCCATGCAGAACTTGAACCATATGACCAGTAAACATTCATTATATCTATTATATATTTTGTGAATTTTACGCGAAAGGGGGGGGTCTTCATAAATAAGACATATGAATTTCTTTTATTTCATTGTATCAAATCTATTAAATAAATATTTTCAAATACATATTTAACAATGCTAATTTTTTTCAGTTTGTTTAACAAATACAATCAGGTCGTGTTGAGACAAAGACTGTTTATCTGTATTGCAATTGAGTAAATGCATGTTCCATATATTTTTACAGTGTTTGTCATATCCATTTCAAATTTGGCGGCGTAAAGTAAGATATAAAAAGAATTATAAATTATTATAAAAATCTCATCGTATATTTTTTAGCTCACTTTGCCTAAAAGGCCATGTGAGCTTTTGACATCACTATGCGTCCGTCGTCTATCTGTCTGTTTGTCTGTCCGTCAACAATTTCAAGAATCTTTTCCTCTGAAACCACTGGGCCAAATGTAACCAAACTTGACTTGAATCATTACCAGGGTATGGCTTCTCAAAATTGTGTTCGATTGGCCGCCATTGCTAAAAATAGAAAATTGCAGTTTTTGGCTAATAACTCGAAAACCGTTAAAGATATCAAAAATATGACACGAAAAAAAAAGAAAATGATCAGCATGATGAGATCTACCAATCGTGCAATTTTGAAGATAATCTGAAACCCATCTCGGAGTTATAGCCCTTTTCCGTAAAAATTTCAAAATTTTTGCATTTTTAGCTCACCTGACCTAAGGCCATGTGAGCTTTTGTCATTACTCGGCGTCTGTCGTCCGTCCGTCCGTTATCTTTTATTCAAAGATCTTCTCCTCTGAAACTATTAGATCAATAATAACCAAACTTGGCCCGAATCATCACCTTGGTATGCTCTTTCAAGTTTGTGATTATTATGTCCGCAGACCAAACAACATGGCCGCTGTTACTAAATATAGATCATAGGGGTAAATTGCCGTTTTTTTTCTGCAAATTTCTCGAAAACTGTTACAGATATAAAAAAATCTGACAGGTTAAAAATGATCAGCATGATGAGAACTACCTGCCCTGCAATTTTGAAGAATATCCGATATCCCGTCTTGGAGGTATTGCCACTTTTCCGTAAAATTTTCGTTTTTTTTTGTTACTTTTAGTCTTATATATTGACAATGGAAGAAGATAGAAGTAAAGTTTTAGTTACAAAAATGGTCAACATAGTAAGATCCACATTTCCTGCAATTTTGAAGAAAATCTGACAACCCACATAGGAGTTATTGCCGCTTTTTCTTTGAATTTTCACAATTTTTAACGTTTTTACTTTTATTTCAAAAACTGTCTGAGATAAAGGTTAAATGTGAATTGCAAAAGTCTGAGGTTTTCCAGAACTACAATTTCTACATATGTCCTGCAGGTTCGCATCTCATCCAAGATGGCCGCCAGCGGGGGAAGATAGTTTAACATAGGACCCATGGGAAATGCATTCAAAGATCTTCTCCTCTGAAACCACTGAGCCAATGGGGACCAAATTTTGTCGCAGAAGTCTTTTGATGGTCCCCATTAAAGTTTGTGATTTTTATGTTCGTACTTCATCCAAGATGGTCGCCAGCACGGGACATAGTTTAACATAGGACCCTATGGGAAATGTATTCAAAGATCTTCTTCTCTGAAACTACCAGGTCAAACTGAACCAAACTTAGTCACAATAGTCATTGGATGGTCCCCTTTAAAGTTTGTGATTTTTACGTTCGTACCTCATCCAAGATGGCTACCAGCGTGGAGCACAGTTTAACATAGGGACCCTATGGGAAATGCATTCGAATGTCTTCTCCTCTGAACCCACTGAGCCAATTGGAACCAAACTTAGTTACAATAGTCTTTAGATGTTTCCCTTCAAAGTTTGTGATTTTTATGTTCATACCTCATTCAAGATGGCCGCCAGCAGGGAACATCGTTAAACACAGGAACTCTATGGGAAATGCATTCAAATGTCTTCTCCTCTGAACCTACTGAGCCGAATGGAACCAAACTTGGTTACAATTGTCTTCGGGTGATCCCTTCCAAAGTTTGTGATTTTTTGTTTGTACCTCATCCAAGAATGAAAATGTAACATCTGTTGAACTGATTTATAGTATGAATGGGTGGTCTGTTGGTGACAATGAATAAAACCAGTCACCAGATGAGCGATACAGGCGCATGTGAGCCTCTAGTTTATTTTTTATTTCAAAAAGTGTATCAGATAGATGTCAAGTGTAAATAGCAAAAATGTTCAGCATATCAAGATCTACCCACCCTGAAATTTTGAAGAAATCCATTAACCCTTGTAGGAGTTTGTTCCCGTTTTGTACCGAATTTTTAAAATTTTCGTATTTTTCGTCTTTTATTTCCAAAACTATAGAGTGCAAAATGATAAAATGTTTGCCTTGCTGTGGAGACTTCAAAACTGGTATGGAAATAGTTCGTTGACCGCCGTTTTCAAAATAGACGCCAAAAAAGGCGGAAAATTCAACATTGTCCGATTTCAATGAAATTTGGTTTCCAAAATAGATATTGATGTCGCAACTTCAAAACTGATGTTAAAAATTGTTCGTTGACCGCCATTTTCAAAATGGCTACCAAAAAAGGCGGGAAAATTCAACATTGTCCAATTTCAATGAAATTTAGTTTCCAAATAGGTATTGATGTCGCAACTTCAAAACTAATTTAAAAATTGTTCGTTGACCCCCATTTTCAAAATGGTTGACAAGAAACGCGAGAAAATTCAACTTTGTCCGATTTCAATGAAATTTGGTTTCCAATAGGTATTGACGTCGCAACTTCAAAACCGATGTTAAAAATTATTTGTTGACTGCCATTTTCAAAATGGCCACCAAAAAAGGCTGGAAAATTCAACTTTATCTGATTTCAATTAAATTTGGTATTCAAGTTGATATTGATGTCACTACTTCAAAACCGGTGTTGAAAATTGTTTGTTTACTGCCATTTTCATATGGCTGCCAAAAAATTCAATGTTGTCGGATTTCAATGAAATTTGGCTTCCAAATAGATATTGATGTTGCGGTGTCGTATGAGACTTTGAAGTCTATGAAAACTGCAAGTTCCGGTTCCGCTTTTTGTCGTGTTAACTTCCGGCATGAGAATTGCAAGTTCCGGAATTGCGAAATGTGCGGAAAACCTCTGTTTATTCAAATTGCGATGTGACATATCACATTATTTTGCGAAACATTACATTTTCTTAATCACCATAAGCACCGATGGTCTTAATTTTCTTTCAGATTAAATTATGTATGTAAATGATTGCACTAGTACACTCGCAGTTCAGTATCAGTCGTGATTTCATCATTAAAGTAAAAAATGCACTAAAGTCATTTATAGGCTTAAAGAACTTTTGTATTTCTATAGATACTGGATCAATTAACTTATAGTTATATGATTATATTAGTCCCGTGTAGATTCTGCTTGAAGCGCTATTATTAATTTTGAGGGAAATGGATTGTAGGGTTTAAATATTTAAATTTCAAAGCGAAAAAACTAAAAAGAAAATGATTAAATTGCATAAAGAAATATATTCTAAGTTCCTTCCAATTAAGGGACATAAGCCTGATGACCGTTTGGTCACCTAAAACAGGCAGAAAAATAATGGCCAGAATAATTTGGTTAATAACTAACAAATCAGTTGCTGTGGGAAACATGTAAAATATGGCTCAACCTCACTGGCTTTGTTAAAATGGTTATATGCGTTGGGTTGATTTACTTAAGGCTTGCAAATTTCATAGCTATGGTAAAATTTGATGAAAAATTCTAACAATATACTGCTATTTGTAATTAGGCACTGACCATTTGATTTTCAGGTGGGGAGGGGGGGGCCTGGGATTTTCACCAGAGCCGGGAAATTTTTTCGCCCGCTTCGCGGGCCAGATTATTTTTTTCCCATATACACAATGCTAGAAAATTTTGTTGAGCCGGGCTTTTTTTTTCTAATGGACAGGATCAGGGCCAGATTATTTTTTTCAACCCAGATGCTGGCCAGAGAATTTTTTTGGGCAAAAGTCAGGGCCAGAATTTTTTTTTTCTAAAAAATACCAGCCCCCCCCCCCTCCCCCTGAAAATCAAATGGTCCGTGCCTTATGTGGGTCAAAATATATTATTCTGACCTTACAGATTTCATGGGTGTGAAAATAGTTGCGATTAATAATTATGATCATTTATGGCAATATATGGTCATTTTGGGACATGAAATATCATTCTGACCCTATGCTTGCAGATTTCATGGCTGTGGAAATAGTTGCGATTAATAATTATGATCATTTATGGCGATATGTGGTCAGGTTGGGTTTTAAAAATATCACTCTTACCCTATGCTTGAAGATTACATGGCTGTGAAAATATATGCAATTAATAATTATGATCATTTATGGCTATATGTGGTCAGATTTGGTTTTAGAAATATCACTCTTACCCTATGCTTGAACATTTCATGGCTGTGAAAATAGTTGTGATTAATAATTATGATCCTTTATGGCTATATATGGTAATTTTGGGACATAAAATATCATTCTGACCTTATGCTTGTATATTTCATGGCTGTGAAAATAGTTGCGATTAATAATTATGATCATTTATGGCTTTTGTGGTCAGGTTTGGTTTTAAAAATACCACTCTTACCCTATGCTGGAAGATTTCATGGCTGTGAAAATAGTTGCGATAAATAATTATGATCATTTATGGCTATTGTATGGTCATTTTGGGACATAAAATATCATTCTGACCTTATGCTTGTAAATTTCATGGCTGTCAAAATAGTTGCGATTAATAATTATGATCATTTATGGCTATATGTGGTCAGGTTGGGTTTTGAAAATATCACTCTTACACTATGCTTGCAGATTTCATGGCTGTGAAAATAGCTGCGATTAATTATTATGATCATTTATGGCTATCTGTGGTCAGGTTAGCTCTTAAAATATCATTTTGACCCTATGCTTGCAGATTTCATGGCTGTGAAAATAGTTGCGATCAGTATTAATGATCATTTATGGCTATCTGTGGTTAGATTGGGTCATAAAATTGTCATTTTGACCTTAATACCTTATGCCTACAGATTTATTTTGACCATTTAGGTTCTCTGTTGGTTGGCAATAATGTCCTCAGCTATCCCAAAAAACAGTAACAACCATAGAGGTTACAGGATTTAAAAAAAAAATATAAAAATGTCAAATTCATTTAATATTGATTTGAATTATTTAAATTATAGAAATAATCATTATTTTACTCGCACATAAAAACTACAAACAATCTGTTGAGTTTAACTGTTTTTTTTCACAAAGGGTAAGCCCCCCCCCCCCCCAAGTAAAAATGCATAAATGTTGCCCTATTGATGTCTTTCTCCCCACTGGTTGTTTACAAGTGCACACATTTTGCACCTATTTAAAAATAAAGTTGTGTCTAGGTATTGAAAATCAATTTACTTCAAAATTTAATTGATCTCCACTATCCCCGTCAACCTCTGATTAGAGTATCTTAATAATTTTAACAGCTGAATAAATCATTTGGTTCCTATAATCATACACCAATGTTAAATTCTATATAAAAATCGTATTTTTAAATATTTCCGTCGTACGTCTATACTTTAAAATCTCATAAGCATGTCAACCCCCGTATGAAATCTGCAAGTATATGACAAAAACCGGAAACGAAACTTGCAGTTTTCATAGACTTTAAAATCTCATACGACGAAACCGATGCTGACAATTGTTACAAAATGCCGTCTCGACTTCAAAACTGGTGTCAAAAGTGGTCCTTAGCAAGAACGTTTTTGTCAAAAAAGCCGCACAAAGAAATATAGTAAAACATGATCAGACTTTAAAAACAGTTCAAGATATTAGTGGTGTTCGAACTACGAAAGTTTGAGAGACCGAAGATCAACTGTATAACCTACAATGTTTCCTTATTGTGGCAACTGAAAGCCAGGTGAGCGATACAGGCTCCTCGGAGCCTCTGGTTATTGTTTAGACACATTGGCTGCTCTTTCTTATATCTTCATTTTATTTTATTTTATTTATTTTTTTTGAGGGGGGGAGGCTGTCTCCTCTGCGGTTAGAATGACATATGATTTACTCGTACTAGAACATATTTCGTATTTTGAGCAGCGACTGATTTCAGGTTTTTCCGTCGTCCATTCTAACATTCATTTATCATTCAGTTTCATTATTTTTTTTATTAAGTATCCAAAACGAAGATTGGGGAGACTTATTGTTTTTACTCAATTCTTATAATTATTACTTTTCTTGATCTTCTTCTCTTTCCGCCTCAAATTTGTCCGACAATTTTTATACGCCCGTCTAATGACGGACGTATTATAGTATACCAATGTTCGATTGTCCGTCCGTCATTCTGTCCTTCCGTCTGTCCGTCCGTCTGTCCGTTTCATATGTCGTGCTTTTACTTGACAACCATTTGGCCAATTCACTTTAAACTTTGTAGAGGTATTGGATATGATGGCCTCACAATCTGTATACTTTTTCGTGAAATTTCGATTTTTCTTGCAGGAGTTATGGGACTTTATTCGTCAATTTTAAGGCACGCTCTAACTTGACAACCCTTAGGCCAATTTGCTTCAAACTTTGTAGGAGTATTGAGTACGCTGGCCACACGATCTCTATACTTTTTCGTGAAATTTGGATTTTTCTTGCAAGAGTTATGGGACTTTATTCGTCAATTTTAAGACAATTTTTCACATGTCGCGCTCTAACTTTACAACCCTTCGGCCAATTCCTTTCAAACTTTGTAGAAATAATGGGTATGATGGCTTCAAGATCTGTATACTTTTTCGTGAAATTTTGATATTTCTTGCAAGAGTTATGGAACTTTATTCGTCAATTTTAAGGCATTTTTTTACATGTCGCGCTCTAACTTGGCAACCCTTTGGCCAATTTACTTCAAACTTTGTAGAGGTATGGAGTACGATGGCTACACGATCTGTATACTTTTTCGGGAAATTTCGATTTTTCTAGCAAGAGTTATGGGACTTTATTCATCAATTTTAAGGCAATTTTTTACATGTCATGCTCTAATTTGACAACCCTTTGGCCAATTTACATCAAACTTTGTAGAGGTATTGGTTATGATAGCCTCATGATCTGTATACTTTTTCGTGAAATTTTGATTTTTCTTGCAAGAGTTATGGGACTTTATTCGTCAATTTTAAGGCAATTTTTGACAAGTCACGCTCTGACTGATAAATACTTTGATCAGCTCACTTCAAACTTTGCAGATTAATTTCTTAAAGAGATATCAAGCTTAATTAGGCAGTTATAGGTGCTTCTGAATTGAGAACCCCTTACCTAAATCACTTAAAGCTTTGAAGGGTGACGACGGGCGTATCATGCGACTTGGCGCAGCTGTTTATTTATATACGTGACTTTGCAAACGATTGAGTTGACTTGTATACTGTATACTGATAACAGTTTTTTTGTCCATTTGTTAGCTATGTCATTCTGTTTTCAGGGAGGGGGAAAAGGTGACACATTTTATGAAAAAAGGTGGATTTCAAATTTTACCAGTGCATGAAAAATGTGGATATTCGAATTCATGTCATCGAAAGTACTAGTGCGAATCTTTATTCAATTGCCTGAGGCATGCAATGTTGTCAAAGGTCCCGGCAAAAAGTACTCGAGCAAGTGACAGAATTGCACGCATGTTAGCATGCTATTTCTTATTTCGAAGTTTTTTCAATAATGCATTGTATCTTTTTAAAAATTGTCTCATTATATCAACTGAAAAAATGTCATTGATCCAGAGTACCCTTACAGTCAGAAAGGTCGGCGGAAATAGACTTTTATTTTAAATTGAAGCCATTCGTATATCCCCTACGTAAATAAAACAAAAACAAACGCTAAAACATTTTTTGAAAAAAAAAATACAAAACAAAACAAAACAAAAAAAAAACTAAAAAAAACGCAGTCCAAGATACGCTTAAAAAGATATCTTGATATGCTAATCTGCGGTTCATATTAGTTTCTAGAAATGAATAATTCTTCTTGTTTCTCCTATGCACGGAATTACGCATTACCGACACGTCAATGAAATTTCAGTAAATAGCGCACTAATATCCTACAGGGAAGTTATTGATGGTACTCTATAGTGCATATAGAAACAAATTCTTATTTCAAAGTAGCGTTGCTGTTCAAAAGTGCCACACCGTGCGCTGTGAAAGTATTCATATGCTCCGTCACTGAAGCAAGTTTTATCCTCGAGATAGAAAGTAAAAAAATCAGTTTTTACGATTTATTCAATTCAATCTTCATTTCTTAATTCTTATTGTACAGGATTTCGCTATGTTGATCTTCTTTGTATCCCAATAGTTAAAAAAAATTATTTACTAACAATGTTTGGTGATTACACGGACTTGACAAACTACCAGTGAGAGGGTGCACTCGACCGGTCAATAACTCTACAAGATTTGATTTCTATGTGAATAATGTGTAAGTCGAGGATGATGATTTTATAAGGTTGACAAACAAATGTATTTACTCACCGTCTTAGAAATAATCTATAAATAATATTGGAAATGGATTACATAATATCTTCAGCTAATGGTCCCCGTAGTGTCATTTAGGTGTTGGTTCGTCGTGAAAAGTTTCTTTCGTCGGGTTACGTGGACTTTCGTCAGAATGTGAAATATCTCTACTAGGCGCCACATGTGCAGCAGGTCATGATTACCATTTTGGAGAACCTGTTGACACTCCTGCTTTTATGGGTTCATAGTGTTTTGCTTTTGTAGCAGTTGCATTAAGTAATCTTTTTTTATTCATGTTGTATCTCTGTGTGTGACTAGTATTCTGGATTCATTTTTCCGGTTGTTGCGTCGGTATTCTTCTTGAAATTTATTTCCTACCCTTAAGAATATTTTACTCAATTATCATGATTATAACGACATCAAAAGGCCAAGAGCTCATTAGTAACTGCATTCATATTCCGTCAGCCTAACAACTTTTTAAAAACTTCCTTAAGTATAACATACTACCTGTCAGGATAAAGTGTTTACTTTCGACGTTTGCACAGACCATAACGCGCATTCAAAACCAATCTAGTCTTTATATTGTGACGTCACCATACGTGTACCATATCAATGAAACACGTTTAATTCTATTCATCAATAGTTCAAAATAAAATGTGCTTTCTACAAACTTTCTACAAAAGAATACGAACGCCATCTAGGGAACGACCTTTTGAGTTTTATCGGGAGAGAGCTGGGAACAAAATTCGAAAAAAAAAATCCAGGATCGGAAACTTAATTCAATTCAATTCAATTTATTAGCAACTTTATGCTCAATTATGAGCTAATGGCTACAAATTAATAAATGAAATAATCAGGGAAAGGGAAAGCCTAAACAAATAACCAGGATGATTTATTTGAAGCAAGATCTTATTGACGGAGAAAAAAGAGTATTGATTAATTATAGTGAGCAAAAGAGATAGTATCTTTATATAAACACTAGTCTTGTTTCATGAGGTGGTCTTTATAATTGTCAAGTGCATAAAAGGTTGATTGAATTGGAATGTTGCGCCCTTAAGTGTAATCCTTACCTTAAATGTAATCCGATTACACTTAAGGTTAAGGACCACCCTTTAATGTAATCCCGGTTATATTTACGGTTGCAGGACCTCCCTTAATTGTAACCGTTTACAATTAAGGGAGATAGTGTACATATGCCTATAGTACCTACCGTAATTGGAATCCCTCAAAGATAAGAAAACGTGTTCGCCATAGCTTGATTATGAATCATATTTGTTTTCAGTAACCATCGTTACCTTCGAAAAAAAGGCGGAGAAAAAGTGCTTAGAATTACTATCGGAAATCTGGAATTATGGGCAAGTGACTGTACAGTTGGAATTTTGAAATACCAGAAATCACGAAAATAACTGGATATTGGAAGTTCATGTTCCTCATGCAGATTTGTCAATCAATAAGTTGGCTTGGGTAGTTCATGTGAGTCTGTCATATGACTTTTGTCCTTGACCTCGATTTCATGGTCTAGTGACCAGGTTAAATTTCTTTGATTATATCCATTTCTCAACAACTATTAGTGGTAGATCAATGATATTTGGTATGTAGCTCGGTCATGTGTAGTACATGTCAGTCTGATATGTTACTTTTGCCCTTGACCTCACTCACAGTCTACTGACCATGTAAAGTTTTTCTGATTAGATCACTTACTATACAACTGTTTGGCATATGACATTAGTCCTTGAACTCAATTTCACGGTCTAGTGACCAGGTTAACCTTCTCTGATTTGATCATTTTCTCAATTAATACAATTGCTAGGTCAATAATATTAGGTATGAAGGTTCTACTTAAGTAGTACATGTCAGTCTGGCTTGTGATTTCTGTCCTTGAGCTTGAAGGTTTAGTGGCCTTGTTAATTTTCTTTAGATTAGATCCATTTCTCGACATTTATTAGTGGTAGATCAATATTTACGATTTGAATTGATAGCGTCGGGGTAGACACGAAATATCACGATAATTTCCGTAGCTTCGAATCTCTTGAATTTATGTCTCTGACAAAACTGCATTTAAAAAAGATTTGTAAAGATGTCGCATCGTCATCAATATTGAACAACAGTAGCATCATACACGAAGCTCTCTGCAGGATTTGCCAAAGAAGCATCCGGTATTTCCGTACAAATCCCAGTATCGATGAGAAACAGTCTGACCCGATAAATGAAAGTATTTATTTTGTTGCTGTCCGATTGTTCTTAGAATGAAGGAGTAAGTCGGAGGGAGTCGCATGCAGATAGTGATTTTGTGGTTCGAGCTAACATAAGAAAACCCATCCTGGTCATCTTTCCTGTAAATGTTTATTCTGACTGTTTTTTTTTATCTTCCCGTTCTTTTAGAGGGGGAAGGAGGGGTTCACGTGAAAATAGTGGCAAAATCCCGATTTTCCTAGTAAATAAATGACTTAATCCTAATCCCGAAAAATGAAGAGTCCTATTCCTTTTATCATTGGTATTGTTACAGGTTAATTCCGAATCAGCCCGTAGAATAAAACAACTAATCACACGGAGTCCCGAAAAAGATCCTTCCGTCCCCCATTTTTCGAATCCATTACATGTGTACAACGGTTGTCATCATAGGAAAATTTTAACCCTCAAAATAGTGTCTACAAATCTTTAACATCCTGTCTGTACATATTCAAGCGATTCTTAGCTACTTGATTTATCCAAATGGAAACGCTAGCAATTATGGTAATTCTAGAAAAAAAAAGAAAAAAAATGGTCGCTAGAAATAATATGCATTATGGTTCTTTTCGCTATGCCTTTAATTTTTGGTTTTTAGATAAACCCCAAAATTGGTCGATAGAAAATTGGTCTCTAGAAATTGGTCGCTAGCTTGAGTCTGGTTAAAAATATTGTTTAAAAGTCAGAATTTCTACATTTTCATACAGTTCCGTCTACTTTTCCGTTTTAGGGAATTGAAAGCTTAAGAACAATTTTTACATTTCTTTTGTATAATATTTTGAAACAATTCTGACCGTTTTTTTTTGTTTCGATGGTAATGATGGCTATTATAAAACAATTATGACTTATAACCATGCTACGGCGGAACACGTTTTCTTATCTTATAGGCGCTGCAAATTGTAAAGTAATTGAGAGGGATTACAATTACAGTAGGTACTGCAGGCATGTGTACACTATCTCCCTTAATTGTAATCGGTTACAATTAAGGGAGGTCCTGCGACCGTAAATGTAACCGTGATTACATTAAAGTTTGGTCCTTAACCCTAAGTGTAATCGGATTACAATTAAGGTAAGGATTACACTTAAGGGCTCAACAGTGGTACTTCCTATAAAGCCAATGCATTTCTTGTTTTTAATATACACTTGAAAATAGAAAAAATACACAATAGCCTCATCAGTAATATACTTAGAGCTGTCCCCTTTTTTATTTTGTTTTACATTGTGGTTTTTTTTCCTTTTATATATACTATTTTATTTGCTTTGTTTTTTTTTACTTTTTGGTTTTTGTGTGTGTGTGTGTGTGTGTGTGTGTGTTTTGTTTTTAGTTAGTTTTGCAAGCTTCTGATGCCCCCTTCTGATGGCAATCCTCGGGAAATAATCAGATATCTATTGCATAAAAGGAAAAAAGATTTCTGATACCATTGTATTGTCGATTATACTTGACCGAGCTATTTTTTAAAAACTTTAACCCCTCCCAAATATAAAAAACGCAAATTGAAAACGCATTTTCATAAAAAGGGATCCGCCTGCAAAATATACTTCTGTACACATGTACTTCAAAGTTTCTTTTAAGACCTCGATAATACTTGTTAATCGTTGCAACGTTTTTTTTCTAAATATTAAAATAGAGTGCAACTTTTGATTGTTCATCTTAATACCATAGTAAACAAATATTAAGTGTACTATAATAGAATGTTTCTTGTGTAATTTTTATAAATAATCCTAGTACAAAAATAATACTGGTTCCTTGAGGACCCTTGTTTAAACATGGTTTGTTTTACAGTAGACTCACTCGGGATTGAGGGGGGTGTTATAAGTTTTCAGTTAAAGTAATACATTTTATTTAATAAAAATAACTTCACAAATAGATTTATTTTTCTTTGTAGAATCACAACCTGCTTAATTTTCGATGTTACCTTTCGTACTTACCTTTGAAAATGTACCTTGTATTTTTATAAATTTATGTTCTTAAATTTTATTCTAGACCAATAGAAATATTTCAATAATATTAAAACATTATTGAAACAGGGGTAATTCCGGTATGATACCGTCCAAAATCAATCAATGAGGCAATCTTTGTTTAGCTTTCTTTTCTTGAACATAAATGGTTTCTTTGTTTTTAACCAGGTTTCCCATCGGAAAAATCCGGTTATTAAAATGGCGGGCGGGCGGTCGGCTGCCTAATGGGTACATCATTTGTCCGGAGCAAATCCCCCACAGTATTTGAGACAAGTTTTTATTTTGCAGATCAATTGTACTTATATCAAAGGTGTGCATGGTACTTTGATTTTGATTTTTGAAAATTTTTGTCAAAAATATCAGTGGTTGAACTTTGTCATTTTTACGTCAAATTTTTAACAATAGGGTACCCCTTTGTCCGAAGCAAATCTCCTACAGTATTTGAGACAGGAAGTTTTTATTTTGCAGATCAATTGTATATATATTAAAGGTGTGCATGGCACTTTGATTTTGATTTTTGATAATTTATGTAAAAATTATCAGTTATTGAACTTAGTCATTTTTACTTCTAATATTTACCAATAGGGTGTCCCATTTGTCCAGAACAAATATCCTACAGCGCTTGAGACAGGAAGTTTTTATAATGCAGATCATTTGTACCTGTATCAGAGGTGTGCACAGTACGTTTATTTTCCAGTTTGATTAAAATCCAAGTTGTTGAACTTTCAGAAATAGGCTACTTTGGTGGAAGGTTTAACATTGAAAATTGATGAAAATTATAAACTTGTACATTTCAAATATTCAGGGGCAACTCATTTGTAAGATATACTGCCCATGTAAAAGAAAACCCGGTTTGCTGTCACATTGACAGCTTTCCTCTTGTTTTTTTGCGATTTTAAGAGCCACTACATCAATCATGCAAGATGTAATATGTGTATTCCTATTTGGATTCTGAACTTCACTACACATCATTCAATGAGGTCATGATGTAATCAAATCTGCACATTCAGTTTTATTAATACATGTAGATTTTTAGAACATCCATGGTATTCTTGTTAATGCAGTCATTCATACTTATAGAAACGCACGTGCATAAAACGTGATAAGCAATCAAAAGTATTTTTAGTTGTGACGTGAAAATGACTAATCGTCGATGCGCATCATGGAGTGCGCAATCGTCCAAAGTAAACACTGATTCCGGACGCGTTGTATATAATGGAACTTCACATATCTGCAGTAAATATTTGGGACAAATATACTAATAAAGAAAAGAACGATACCAAGTTATGTTGTCGAATCTTTCTACAATTCTTGATTGCTACTATTTGTAAATTGATATACTTTGACAAAATCTCAAGGGCGATGATATTCTTACATTTGGAATAAAAACTTCCGGTGAAAGATCCAAACTTACGGTTTGTGGAGTTTCATTGGTTAACCGCAGCCTGAAAAATGAAACATGTTTAATCGAAGAACCGTCAGATTTGTTGTTTATCAAGACGGTTAACTATTTGGCATTCCAAATTCTCGTTATACCGATACCATTCGATAACGAGGCTACGTCAATTTTGCTTATTTTCGTTCTTGTTTTTGTTTAAGGTTGTGTGAAGTTCAAAACATTTAATCGAAGTTGAATAATTTTATATGCCGTAAAGATATTGTTTTTTACCAAAAGAGAAGACAAAATGCGTAACGTGGCATTAAAAGAAGTAATGATGTCAAATTGTCTAAAATTTACATTACCGTCGTTACCATTTCGATACGATTTTTTTTTAAATAAACGTATTCAAAACATATACCAAAAACATTTTTACCAACGCATTTAGACAATCGATATTTAATGCCCGTTTACGAAGCATTGAGGCCCGCAAACTGGTTTGTAACATCGCATAACATTACTTGGACTTCATTTGCAATATTCCGTTAAAAAATGCTGGTTAAACATTATCTACAATAATTTGAGCATGAAATTACTTAAAGTTTTAATACATTTACATTTCCTCAATACATTTTGAATTTTGAAAACAAATATCATTTATTTTGTTGAGTAGTATATATCAGGATAAATGTTGCTAGAAGATTAATTGCAAGCATTCTCCAATTGTTTTAAATTGTTTGTGCAGTGTAAAATACATCGGCAAACGGATACCGAAGTGAAAAAAATGGAACATTCTGAAATCAAAAATCACCCCCCCCCCAAAAAAAAAAAAACCAAAAAAAACATGGCAACTCATACCAAACATAAATTGAACAAAAAAGTTACAAAGAAAAAAACATAAAGCACTAGTAGTATTAGTGTGGGCGTGAACCCCTACAAAAACTTTCAGTATTATCAGGTGCTCTGGAAATGTTAGCAGAATATGTGTCACACGTGGCACTTGTCACAGTGCTAATAGAAAGTCCGATTTTGTCATACTTTAACTGAAAAAAAAAACAAGTTATTTGTTTTATTTATGACGACAATCAAAAGGTTATTTCTATAGACATCCACACATTATATCAAATAAGACCATAAACCTGTTTCAAATAATAAATACCTGAATTACTATGAATTTAGTTTCTGCATATGGTCATCTGGACAACACCCATCATTTCTTTTAAAATGTCTGTACCAAGTCAGTACCATTTCAATTTACAGTTTTTCCTGTGGTTTGAACCTATTGTGTTTTTGCGCTTTGGTTTCCGACCACTGAATAACTTTTCGTTAATTTTTTTATAATCATCATACAGCAGAGTTAATTCTTATTTTGTCATTATTTTACATTAAAACAGGTAAAACGCATTGTATCGCTGAAGATCTTCTGCAGGCGCTAATAGGATATAAGTCATGCCCAGGAAAAGGTAAGATATCCGTCATTTCTTTACAACTAGAAGAAAATATCAGGTTTGCTCTAAACATTCATTAAGGACAGTACCACAGACTATAAATTATAGGTGAAATAGAAAAAGAAGGGAAACGGGGAATGTGTCAAAGAGACAACGACCCAAAGGGGAGTAATAACATCTCAAAGCCACCATAATATCTTCAATGAACGGTGAGGTAACCCCACATCCAATGGCAGGTCGGAGTCGCCCCCCCTCCCCCCAGATAAAGAGTAATCAAGTTCAGCGAAAAAAACATCATCCTAGACTCCTATAGATATAAAGTAAACTAACTAGAAAACAGACAAGACACAAAAAAGGCTTAATAAATTTCTAGACTTGGAATAGGCACAAACCTGCTGCGGCGGGGTTAAACTAGTTTTATTGGGCCCAAATTCTATTATTAGGAACCACCATTTGATTTTAAGGAAGAGCCTTGGGCGATTTTGCCTAGAAAAAATATTTATATTTGCAGCAAAAAATTTATTCCTAAACTTGAAATTAAATTATCCATTTTCATGACAAGTGGGATGAAATTATTTATTTCCACTGACACCAAGATGTTATTATATATTTTTATATTTACAAAATTGCCACCCCCCGAAAATAAAATGTTCGCCCCCTTATTTTCAAGAATTTGATACTGCAACAAAAAGATTAGTGCTTCTTGGCACTAAAAGAGAAATATTATTGAAACAAATTACGTTTATTCTAATGACTTGCAGGACTGCCGTTTCAAGTAAATTTTCATTGATTTCGATGTCTACAGCGTCATCTTTGACGATGCTCAGTTATTGTTTCGATTTAAATAAGTATAGCAGAAATGCGGAGGAGGGTTTTCTTGAAATCACTTCTTGCTTTTTCAAATTGAAATTGTATGACATTCCAGTATCGCACTAAAATTGTATAGCTAACCTGATATGTATTAACCTCATTGACATAATTTTAGCTTAGTTCAATAAAGTTGAACCCGCAATCTGACTTGATGGTGCGGGTGGGCTGGAAGACGATCGGACGGACGTCAATAATTGTGTTCTCGAAAGCTTAAAAAGTTTACGTCCGATTCAAATAAAATTTTGTTAATTTTTTGGGAACCAAGATGCAAAAATTGAAAGCTGCTAGGGAAGAAAGACTCCTGTTTATTTTTTAGAAACAAGAGTCTCAACGTTCTATAGTGGAAGATTTCAGAAAAAAAATGTCTAGACGATATCTCAAAAAGTATACTAACGATTCGAAGAAAACTTGGATGTAAAGTTGGAATTTAGAAAAGATTTGTTTTGATTTTTAAAAAACGTAAAGGTCCCGATGACAATGGATTTAAAATGTCAGTAATATGTGGTTGCCAAAATATGACTTACAAAGTTTCATTCCAGATCAGATGAGTGGTGTTATTTTGGCTATCGAAAAAGGAAACAGTTCTGTTGTGATTTAGGAGATATCAGTTCAAAGGTTGAGGCCAAGTTGATTAAAGTTCTAGTATTAATCGGGAATAGTCGCAATCTGAAACTGGTTAGAGTTGGAATTTTTTCAGAAGTATTTGCTTCCCTTGCAGTAAATGAAACTTGGCCGCATTGTAAATAGAATCAATATTTGGCTTGTATATTCTTGTATACAAACAAGACCAATTACATGTCTGGACCTGCGTCACCGTCACTCATGTTCACATGAGAGTTTGTTTTTTTTACACCAACCTAACAGAATGTCACGTATAGGTTTACCAATTCAAACAAGTATTCATTTACCTTATTACCAAAACATTCTTCAAATGCAAGTTATAATTGAGCTTATATTAAGTTCAACTCTGTTACTGTTATAGACAAAAAAAGAAGAAAAAAACAAAACTAAATGTACAAAGTTGACCAAAGCATAAAATGGAAATAGTCCATATCACTTCAGCAAAGGTGAAAACCAAACCTGAGTTTCAAATAAACACATACTTTGAATCTTTATGAGAAAGTATGTGAAAGCAATGCAAGAATTCAAGAATACCTGCCCATGATCAGTGTGTTCAAAACACTGCAATGTCTCTGGACAAAAACGGAGTACCGTGATGATATAATATGATACAATACAATACAAAGTACAAGTTCAATAATAGATAAATTTGACATTTCTAAAATCAAAACTGGCCTAAAGGGGAGGTTCACATCATCAATGTGTTCAAACAATAGTTCCAATCAAATCATTTGTTTGAATAAAAACATTTCTGTGTTATTTATTTATTTATTAAAATGTCCTTTCTTATGGTAGAAATATACTGTTCTGCGCTGTGCAATGCAAATTTCAGGAATACAAAGGTCCTCTCTAGTGATCCAAAATCTCACTTCTCTAAAAGCATATATGCATTATTTCTCCTGCAATTTAGTTACTATGATATTACAAAAACAGGATAACAGAAAACAGCTACAATTTATATTTTTGCCAGTATTAATCGATTTCTTTCAATAATTTTGGTTGATTGTTTATCCCTTACACTTTTGAATAAAAATATTATACATTTCAATGACATCTGAAAATATTACTTATTCTTCTTGACCCTGTTTCCATTCCAATTACTTATAGTAGTTTGGCGAATACACCAAGCCAAATATTTTCTTAAACTTCCACAACAAAACTGACTCCTTTATATTAACTGGACTTTTAGTGGTATATAATTAAATATTCCTTAATACTGAATACTCTGGAAGCCCAATCAAAAGTGAAAATACTAACTTCTCAATGGCAACTTTTCGTACAGAGTGAGAGTGTCTCCGAGTTTTAAATTACAGTTACTTAATTCTTTATTCTTGTTTGTAATTTTAACAACGATTTTTCTACAGATTTGAATAAATGTTTTGATATAACTTTTGTAAATGGTACTTCTCATTTAACGCTACAACATACGACTGTCGTAGTCCTTTGCCAAATACCTTTCCATGATTTTTCCATCTCGCAACTAAAATCTTTATCTTTCCTAAATATTGGACCAAAATCTACGTTATTTACATGCTTTCAGTAATAGGTTATATTAACAGATATTCCTCATGATTCCGTTAAATTGGCTTTGGTACCCAATGATCAGAAGATTTTACAGGTATTCCGGCCTCTCACTGATATTGGCGATGTCTTGAAATCCAAGATGATTCTTTATTTAACGTTTATTAATGTTGTCTAGAAATACACAAATGTATATTGCAACCCCCCAAATTTTAGTTTTAATGTCGTTGTTGCTGGCTGTGGAACGAGTATAATGGTTGCAGGACTGATTCGTAGTTGATTAAAACAATTTTCGGATAAAATCATATTTGTCATCATAATGATACATGGATGGTTGAATCGAGTAACCCATAGCAAAAGCATTCAATAAATTTAACAATGGAATTGGATATTTATTCTGGTTTTTTTTTTTTTTTTTTTTTTTTTTTTTTTTTCCTCCTCTTATTTTTATCACATGATTTGCGAACGAGTTAACATTTTAAATGTAACGATCCAATATAACATTTATGCTTCATTGTTTTATCCAGATACAAGAACAAAACCAGTTTTCTTTGCTTCTCTGAAGAAACATCCATATACTATTACGGGACTCAGCAGTATTTTTATATTTGAAGATGTCAGGATCAACAGAGGGAATGGATACAATAAAAAATCCGGAATTTTCAAAGCACCTCGCAAAGGTTTATATCAATTTTCCTGCCTGATTTTGTCATACAATGGGCATGTTGTTCACTATCAGATAAACAAAAACGATGCTGTCTACACAAACGGCTATTCAACTAAAGGAGTACACACCTCTAGTACCTTAAATGTTATCATGAAACTGGAAAGAGGCGATCGAGTATTTATCAAACACAGGACTTCAGCAACAGAGTTGGTGACAGGGGCTGACCATTCAACATTTTCTGGACATTTTCTAAATGAATAAAAGTCTATTGCCATGTTATTTTTGCTAATTAGCCTCTATTTTCTTTTTATATATATCCTCATTATACTTTTATGATTATAAATGAAATTTTTAATATTCTCCGATAGCGTTTTAAAGTAGCATTGTCGCCATGAAAAATATAGGAAAAAATCTTGCGACTGGCTTATTATTCATCAATTAAAATTTAACTAAACTATTAATATTTGTTTGACGAATGATTTGTGTAGCTGACTATTACATCCGTGTCAAAGTTTTCAAGCTATGCGATTTGTTTTCTTTCACATTTTTGGAAACTCCTAAAACGCATAAATGTTAATCAATATATTTTTAAATTAATACCAGAGGACGTTTACTGCATAGAAACGTAAAAACTTTCCAATGTCTATTAATAAATTATTTTCACATGAGGTTATTAAAAAATCATAGAAGCTGATTAATATTCTACACTGGTACAGGCCATAACTGGGATTCAATATATAGTCCATATCGCTAAAAATAAAACAATATGAAGTACCTGTATTTGAAACGATCGCAATCGATATCTATCAGTTCACACTGAAAATATATCGATTGCAATCCATCTTATTTTGGGAAAATAAAAAGAGGTGGTCTAAGAAATATTGAATAAAAAAAACAGGCGTCTTGGATTGCTTGCAGTCAATTCAAGTGATTTGAAATAAGCATGCGAACGATCACAATTGGTTCTAAAAGAGGACTTCAAAACCTGATTGCCAGCCATTGCAATCGATTCACATGTTTAAAATGTTAACATAAACTTATTTTTAAAAGAATCGAACCTATTTTGGATCGATAGCAGTCAGTTTTAAAGTGTACATGGTTTATTTTTTTTGAAAACCGTTTAAGTCGAATCCAAATATTCAATTCAAACTTCCCTTTACATTTTTTCTAGATATTGAAACTATGTTTCGACTTAGTTGTACAAATGTAAATTTATCTGTTTCTGGCAATATAAACAATAGAAAAAATACTTGTTCTTTTTTAATCTACCACATGTCAATTCCTCTGATTCCGACTTTTGTCAGTAAACAGATCTGCCACGCATGTGTTGAGAAATTTAACCTGAGGAGCGGGTATTCATCATATTACGAGAATAAATTTTGTTATATTTGCAGTAGATTTATTTTATATTTGTTACATTTTTGATATATGTTTGAAACATTAAATTTAATATTTTTTATTGTTATGAGTAAGTTCCGACAAACATGGCTTAAAAAAGAGGAAAAATTTAGCTCATAATGTTTGGACGCTCTTAACCCGAGGAGTTACCTATCTTCACATAACTACGGTATCTGTCAAGGAAACATCAGAATAATTGTAAAACAAAGTGTTAACAGTGAAACAACTAAAATAAAGGATAGATGCTACAGTTTAGTATTTTAATTGTTATTTTGAAATATATATTGATAAGGGTGCATCAAAGAAGCAGAGAACACCAAAGGAACAAGGAATGTGGTCATTACAAAAATACAAGTCCAGACACATGGCAAAAACGAGAACTTACAAAATAAAGACATGAGAAAGCCACAAGGCAAGGAAACAATAATTAAAAAAAACGACATTCAAAACCAAATTACATATAGTGTGAATTCCCATGAAAACCGGAAGTGACATAAGTTGCTCCGGAGGGGTATCTTGAAAGGAGAGAAAATAACAATATGTAATTTTGAAAGATGGGTCAAGGGGTGCTCGCCGCTAAACTGCCGGCTAGTTCAAGGGGCCTAGTCTGCTGGTAAAACACTGTCGCACTACGGAAGAAAATCAAACTCAAAACTTCCCGAAGGGTTTGGTCAAGAATCATCATAAATTTCAGTAGACATCGGCAGTATCAGTGAAAGGCCAGTATGTGTGTAAAATCTTGAGGTCACTAGATGTCAAGCTAATTTTACGGATGCAAGCAGAGTATCTTGTCGATATCCCCTATTACGTTAAGAATGTAGGTTACGTCCCAGCCTTTCTGGATCTTTGATCAGATTTTGGCATTTTTAACAACATTTCCGTAAAAAAGAAGATTAGAAATGCCCATAGTAATAAGCTGTAATAGTAATAAAAAGTAGAACAAACGCGTGCTAATCGTAGTAGTTGAGAGATATACACCCCGTTAGATGGAGCTTGAGGAATGTCGCCATCAAGGAAAGGGAAATTGGTAATAGTGAAATCAAAATCATCCCTTTTATCATATATTTTAGTTTTGATTTTACCAGAATCAATAATGATAGTAAGAGTATTTTGAGTCATTATTAGCTTTATTCAATTTCAGATCTTCTAGGTAAATGGTCTAATCTAAAAACTGGGTATTGTCAATAGTAAGGATATCGTCAATATGCCTGCTTTTAAAAAAAATAAGTTTATCACTGTTTGGTATGGATCCGTTTTGAAGTTTTTTTTTTCATGAAGTCTCGATCGTAACAGAACAGAAAAGGATCTGCAATGAGAGATGCACAATTTGTACCCATGGGAATACCTGTGGCCTGTTGATAAATAGTGTTGCCAAAACGAACAAAAATGTTGTCTAGCAAAAGACTGAGTGCATTAATCTATCATCACATATTCAGGAACAATGATTATTGTAGGTAATATTAGAAAAGAATCCTTTTTTTAGAACAAATGAACTGCAAACCACAAAATTTAAAAAGACCATTTAATGAGTTGCCCCAATTTGGATTTAATCAGATTATGTGGAAGGGTTGTATAAAGTATGGAGAAACCATAACTGTCATCTTTGAATAGATTGTAGTTTATCTAGAACTTTAATAGAATTTTGTACACTCCAAAAGTAATCTACACCAGAGTTTTGATAAGTTTTTTCACAGTATTTAATAACCAACTCCTTTATACAAGTAAGTGAATAGTTAAATGGATGGATAATTTAGTGGTAGTACACTTACTAGAAGCCAAAATAAAACGATGCTTGAAAGGATTTTTGTGAAGCTTAGGAACCCAGTACATAGAAGGCAAGGTGTCATCTTTGGGTGGAACTTTAAGCATTTCTGTATCCTTATAATGTTGTTTGGTTAACGTTTTTTCGTCCCAATCGCTACGTCTGAAAGTGTTTGATTTGTACAGTTCGTTTTGTTGGACGTCGATATAGTATTTTACGAAAGGATATGGAGTAAATGAACATGAGACAATAACACATATGTCAACTCCAACTGCATTAATTTTAATGAGCTGTATGGTCATTTCGGAAATTTATTCCTCATCAGCAGCACTAGAACCCAAACAAAGGAAATCCATAATTTCAAAAAAGATAAAAAATGCATAAAACCAAACGAAATCCGAATAATCAGTAATATAGCTAAGGACAAAACTACGATGGAGGGAGTTTATCCTTGGGTTTTAGAATTTACATAAATTTAGATAATAGTAATTGAACAAAGTGTACACATGAGATATTATCTCATGTACAAGTACACCATATCTAAGAAAAATAAAGAGTATACATCTCTACCACGGGGAATTGTTTTACCAACTCCACACTGCAATAAAAGACAAACTCCTGTATTAAATATTTT
>MJUU01039957.1:60729-96937 GCA_002080025.1 Modiolus philippinarum
AAATTTATTCCTCATCAGCAGCACTAGAACCCAAACAAAGGAAATCCATAATTTCAAAAAAGATATAAAATGCATAAAACCAAACGAAATAGTATTTCTTTCACATGATAGAAACGTTGTTGGAAGCCTTGTCAACAGGTACAAAGAGATATTTTTTACCAAAATCCTTCAATTTTGACTTGATCCCATCAACAGACAGTTTAAGAGGTGACTCAATATAATTATCTTTATAAAAATCTATTCTGTTGGCGACCTTGGTAATAATTCTATCTTTAAACAAATTAAGAGCATGTTTGTCCGCACTTTCTCGTTTGCACCATTTTTTACAATAATTGGTTACTGCGTCTATAATTATATCAAAACATGCTTGCCAGTTAATTTAAGAAGGTGGTCGATATTAAGGCCCTTTTTGGCTCCGGTTCAGCCATACTTTATCTGTCATTAATCAGATCATTATTCTTCTTGCACATGGGTAACCTGAGAAGGAAAGAATCAAATACGGAAAGGACTTGAACTGATACGGAATTAACTGTCCTCTTACTGTATTTAAATATTTGAAAACAAAACATGAATAAATGGTAAAAATTATAAGATATGAGCCTTGATTTTTTTTTCGAATTTGATTTATAGTTTTTACTCGGATATAATATTCTGTTTGTATTGATTAAACTCGAATTTATACCAAACTGTAATTGTTTAAATATTCATTTTAATATTATTGATGCATAATTTAGGTCTTTCTTGCATGGATTTTTTTCTTGATTTATGCTATAAGCAAAGGGTGGCGAACGACGTGCAAGGCTTATCAAAAATGTCTTGCGAACGCATTATGTGCTGTAGTGATATGGAGCAGTTGTTGTCGGGTAGCATAGCACTGATCATAAAATAGTAAGTTCCTTCACAAGACTGTGGAATTAGGATTAATTTTGTTTAGGGTTTTAGGTGCCAGGGGGATTCTTTGTGTATTCGCATATAAAAAAATTTTTATATGGTGCATTTTTAAAGAAACTCCCTAACAAAATATAAATAGCATTCAGCAATATTTTTTTAAATCCGTTACCATTTCCAGGCTCTTGGGAGCAAAAGGATAGGCAGATTTTTTTTTAAATACCTGATCTTTTTTTAAATGAAATTTAAATATTCGTGACTCATGCTTTTGTTAGTATATAGATGTGCCTAGTTCTTTTTGTTACTCTTCTAAAATGACAAACTGCTGTTGAAATTTTACTTAATCGAGTCCTTCAAATACTAATGCATGGACCATTTGTTTTTCGGCCGGTGGCCTGGGATTTTCACGCGATCCCAGATTTTTTTCTTTTTTTGCCGCTTCGCAGGCCAGATTATTTGTTACCCATATACGCGATGAGAGCTACGCTGTTGAGCAAGGCTTTTTTTAATGGACAGAATGAGACACAGATCAGATTATTCTTTAACCCATATACGCTGTGCGAGGAAAATTTGTTGAGGAAGGCTTTTTTTAATAGACAGGCTTAGACACAGTGCAGATTGTTTTTTTAACCAAGATGCTGGTCGGAGAATTTAGTTTAGCAAAAATCAGGGTCAGAAAGTAAAAAAGAAACAAAAAAAAACGAAAAAAAAAAAAACAGGCCATTCCCTGAAAATCAAATGATCCGCGCCGTATTGGGCGTATAGGCATTTGATATTATGCATTTTAGAAATTAGAACCAATTCAATAAACCTATTCCAATTCACGGTTTGTGACGTAAATATCTTTTGTCAGCATCTGTGTAAAACGAAGAAACAATAAGCAATGAAGGGATATGGAGTAAATAAACACGAGACAAAGTATCTACAAATAAATGGTAAAACAAAGCAATGGAACAACGCTCTTATTGTTGTTCTTCGTCTGGAAATGTCATTTTTTTTTAAAGAAAACGTACAAATATTCATGTACAGTGGAACATTTTGTCATCTTTTTACAAAGGAACTGTCAGTATAGATATAGAAACAAACAATGAATTAGTCACAGCATCACACCATTTGAAAGGTCGACCCTATAAGTATACAATTCTTAATTTAACAAAGTTCTTTTTCTCTAATCAGATTTTTTCATCCGATTTTAATAACGTTTATTTGCAGTCCCATTGTTGTAGATTTCAGCAATATAACTCTGGATCTACCACAAACATCATTTATATATTGAGAATTTGTGCTGCGATTTTTTAAACAGTTTCTTTTAATGAACGTTTTAGTTATTTAACTTGGACAGAGACGTATATATATTCTCCGACTTGGATGACATGTGGACTGATGGGGGATCGTTTATTCCTACATTTAGTCGAACAGTTTGGGTTTCAATTCCTTTTTGATACCGATGGCTAGATCACGTGCAGTAATTACCAATGTCTATAGGAAAGTAAACCTGAAAGCCACGCCAGAACTTATGAGTGGGCTGATAAATTAAGGTAAGTTGTTCACCGGTTCAGCCATGGCTTTTTTTCTAAAAAAGCAACTTGTCTAAAGATTCGTCGAACTTCTTTATCTTCAATAATGTTAAGATTCCGCGTTAATATATGTCATAAGTGTCATATGTCGATATGGCGACGTGGAACAGTCTCAGCTGCTAAGGTAGCTTTTGTGGAAATCAGCATCACATGTAATAGAAGAGTAATTGAAAAAAAAAATGTTTATAGTAGGTTTTTTATGAGAATAGGAAATGAGAGGCATGTCTTGGTTGTTAAAATATACGGGGACAAGCTTTTGAATATCTGGGTCCCGGAAAATGCCTGCAATATCAATAAGGTCAATTCTTTTATTTATATATCTAATTTTCAAAAATTGTTTTATGTGTTATCGGGTTTGTCGATTCTGGGATAAAGTCGATGAAAGCAGAAAGTATCGATAATTTTGGAACATTTTGGACTATTAACAGACATAGATCACACTCCAAAGAGATTTTATAAAGTTGTGTAACAGGAATTGAACAAAGTTTAGTGAACAAGCCATAGCGCCCGTTTTTGAAAACAGTGTATAGATCTTTAATACTTACAAGGTTTTTACGTTTGCTTTTAATATTATAATTCACTCTTCGACCATGTGACTTGCGATGGCGTAATTTTGGAGAAGAAATACCTACGATGTCAAAAGAAGCGCACTGAGAAATGTTTCCCTGTCTCATGATAAGTGGATAAGCTGTCTGAAGTTTTTTGATCCAAGATAGATTGCATTCTCTTCTAGATCTTACAAATTCTCTCTTTGATTGATCAGGGGATTTTTCTATAAGTTCTAACGGTTGTATATTGATTTTTTTTTATTTTTATCATGATTATAGATTGAACAGTGTTGGTAGATATAGTGAGTCAAATTCAGGGTCAAGTCAAAACCGGTAATGTCACCACGAAGACGTGAAATATAGTTGAAAATGTCCGTTTTCCTCGGGGACACCGACACTTCATATCTTTCAATGAAATCTTGGTGACAGGCATACAATTTCTGGAGGGTAAAAATTAAAAAAGTCTGAACAAATCTCTGACTTAGTAGCTTTTGAGATAGTGTTTTTGCTCTATTCAAAAAATCACTGTATAAACTACATACTCGACAGGAACGATTCATCTTTGAAATGTACACTCCATAGGCTGGGGATGTAGGTATCTTCTCCTAAGAAAGGGAAAGTTCACAATTTGAAAGTTAAAATCATGCACAAATGATGTAGAATACGTCAAACTTCATTGGGTTTTTGAATATTTTTTATTACATTAAACATACAAAGAAAACCTAAAATGCCATGGTTTTGATACATTTGTAAGCATTTGAACTGACATGTAATACCCTATATAAAACAAAATATACTCAACAAAAAAAGTTTAGCAACACATTTTCAACCGTTTTAAATTTTAACAAAAATGCTTAAATGCTAATAAATTCTGATCTTCGCTAGAATTAACCGATATTTGCTTTAATCAAACCATAAAAGATTATTCATTTAGTCAGTTAGGGTGTAAAAGATATCCAATTCAATTTATGGTCCGAAAATTAACATGGACTTTTTTTTCCCATAAGCGCTTTTCATCTTTTGCAAGAAAGTGCAAGAATCACTTCTAGATCAACGTTAAATAACCAGTTCTTGTAATCACAAAAACATTTTATTTCGTTGCATAAAAATGAAAAAAAAACTGACATTTTTTGCATTTCCCCCCTTTTTTCTTTTCTTTTTGGGTCGAATTAGCATAAAATTAATGCAATTTTCCGAATTAATGGACAGACCTAATGCTAATGATTAGTCGAACTCAAATCTAGCTCAGAAATGTAAAATTAAATTCATTAATTGAGATTTGGTAACCTGAAAAATAGACCCCTTTTATTCACATTAATTGTTGCTAAATTTATTTTTGTTCAGTATACATATCTTTCGCAAAATGTTAGTTTTCAACATGACAATTTTGACGGATAAGTTTCTTGAAAATAGAAATTGGCTAGTATTTGGTTTGATAGTTATAACGATTTAAAAGAAGTTCACATATGAGGATTCTAGCCTTTGTCTCGTTTCCTAGCAATTTTTTTCGTGTTATGTTCATCAAAATATGGTATTATTCACAACATTTGTATAGCTTGCCTTCTTCGTAAAGTCGCAGTGTAAGATGTAAGCAAATAGGAGCTGCTTGATAATAACAAACAATGAAGGGATGTGGAGTAAATGGACATGAGACAAAGTCTCTGCAAACAGAACCAAGCAAGGGAACAACGCTTTTATTGGTGTTCTTCATCATCTTTATGTTAAGATATATAAGTTACTATGGACAACAAAATCAAAATAAAGAACATTCGTTTGACGTCAATTAATATAATATATTGATATAGGGTAAATTACATCAGTAATATTCAGTATGTCAATATATTATCATTTGGATGTGTAGCTGGACAGTCCTGTGTTTGTTACCTTTAACTTGAAGTCAAATAACTCCTATCTTAATTGAACTTCTAGAGCTTTCCTGGTTCATTGTGAGTTGAGTTAGTCATCGCCTTGTCACCGCTTTGTCTTTTGAGGTTACATGATAGGAGTTTTCATTTCTCTATTAGCACATCTTTCGGTTATTGCTCTTTCAAAAATTTTGATTGCATAGTATATTGCCAAAATTGCCATCTTCAGAAAGTAACGGTATTGAATTAATTATTTTCACTGTATAAATGCCTTTGCAGATGTACCGAATGTATACGGAGCATTCTCCATCCTAGCCCAGTAGTACTCTGCTTGAATTGCTTGGGCAATTTAATTTTTGATGCGGAAACTAACAATGTATTATTTTTTTAGGCTTTTTTCAAACTCAGGAGTACTGTCATCGTCCAAAGCCTTATCCCTTTGTTATGATAGATTTTATCTTTTATTTGTTCTTCATCGTTTTTTTTTGTTTATTGGTCTTCAAAATGTTTTCAACTGTTAATTTCCAAATAACTTGCCGAAATGGACATCTGCGGTAACTAAATATTCAGCTGCTTCAACATGTAGTAATCTGACTAGTGTTTATCACAATTATAGTATAATTAATTAATTGACCGTCGTGAATATCAATGAAAATGTCACGAGTGTCAAAAAAACGCAGAAAGATTAAACAACGAGCTTAATCCACTGCGTTGACCGACACGAGTGACATCTGTATTGTCATTTATGACGTTCGATTAGTTATGCTTTTTATTATATAGATTTTTTACTCAAAAACCGAGATTTTAGATGCGGATTATTTTTATTTTTTTCATTTCAATGCACCAGTTGTTTACTTTACAACGACATTGATGAGATATTGTGACGTCACTTCCTTCGATGACTAGAAATTCTTTATTTTCACCGATGATAATATCACATTTATTTAATTGAGAAAAATCGATAAATCACAGCTATCTATATAATAATAAGAGGACTTATTCTTCTGGGAAACTGATTCATTAAGCTGGAACGTTGACGCTTTTTGTTCGACAAGCTGACTTTTTATCTGACAATTTATGAGGTGTATCAGGGATTTTGTCAGACAAAAAAGTGTGGTTTTTAAAAAGTAAAAGACAACACAAACAAGCCAAACGCTTATTTCTCATTTGCAGTATAACAAGTCGGATCCGATATATTTGAAAATGGTTACATACAAATGTGTTACTGATATTGATTGTACTTCTAAAATTCAATGGGAAATTTGTATATGAGTTACTGTTGCATTCAGTAGGAACTACTATCACATTTTAGAAAAACTTTTGAAGAAAATCTGCTGAAATCTGACATCGGAAAGGGGGGGGGGATGGTGTGCAAATTATACATTGACAACACCAATGTAAATCAAATATGACTGCAAAACACATATGATTTAACTACAAAGCTAGTAAAACACTGCAGTAGAAACGTTTTGCAAAATATATGAAAAAGAAAGGAAATGGGGTAAATGTCAAGGAGACAACATCCCATATCCAGGTTAAAACGACCCAAAACAAAGCATCTAGGGGTCACCGTACGGTCTTCAACACAGTGAGGAACCTCACACCATATAGCAAGCCCTAAATGGCCCCAAAAAGGTAGTATTAAACTGAGTTATAACAAGACGATATCTTGGAATAAAAAAGATAACAGGAAACACCTACAATGGCCGAAAAACATAGCCACATGCCAGAAAGTAAATAGGAACTGCACAAGAAAAAAACCCACAATAAAAATACAAAAGACAAACATAAACAACGATAGGAACTCGGGACAGCCGGACTTGATACCGGCACTAGCAAAAGCCAGCGGTAGGGTTAAACCGGTTTATGGGTACCCAAACCTCCCCTTTCTCTGTCCCGTTTCCCTATCGTAGAATAAACATACGAATAAAACCCATACAGGTAGACTACTAACTCCATGACCACAATCTAGAAAAGAAAAATGGGGGGACAAAACGTAATTTTGAAAGATGGGTCAAAGAGTGCTCGCCGCTAAACTGCCGGCTAGCTCAAGGAGCCTAGACCGCTGGTAAAACACTGTCGCAGTATGGAAGGAAAATCATATTCAAAACTCCCAATGGGTTTGGTAAAGAATCGTCATGTATTTCAGTAGACATCGGCAGTATCAGTGAGAGGCCAGTATGTGTGTAAAATCCTCAGGTCACTGGATCCCAAGGCTAATTTAACGGACACGTGCAGAATATCCTGTCGATATCCCCTATTGTGTAATGAATGTAAGTTACGTCCCAGTTTTTCTGGATTTTTAATCAGTTTCTGGCATTTTTTAACAACATTTCCGTAAAATCGAGGATGGGAAATGCCCTTAGAAATAAGCTGTTTGCGAGTGACATTATATTTAGAAGTCAGATGTTCATATCTTCGATAAAACTTTTTAAATGTATTTAACAATTTATGAAATCTGTAACCTTGCTGCAAAAGTTTTGAAGTAATAATAAGGTTACGTTCATTGAAGTCGTCAAGAGTAGAACAAACGCGTGCGAATCGTACCAGTTGAGAAATATAAACTCCGTAGGATGGGGCTAGAGGAACGTCGCCGTCAAGAAAAGGGAAATTAGTAATACTGAAATCAAAATCATCCCTTTTATCGTAAATTTAAGTTTTTATTTTACCAGAGTCAACGATGATAGTTAGATCCAGAAAAGGGCAATTCTTAGAATCATTAGTAAGCTTTTTTAGCTTCATTTTGATCTTAATAAAGATAATCAATGCTCCGATGGAGCTGAAACTCAAAAGCCCTGAAAATCTAAACATGGCAAAACTTCGAAGTCACCCAAAGAACTGCTGCATAGAAAATAACGAATTAATTGTTTTATTGGCCTTAGAGAACTGGTTTGATCAAGGGGAACAGAAAACACAATCTATCAGAGTGAATAAAAAGATCACAGGCAATTGCGTAATCACGTGAAGATGATCGAAATGCATGATTTTCGCATGGAAATCCATTTTGATCGGAAGCATGTAGCTCTTCACATACGTTAATAGGCCTGAAGCCTCACGTGACTTTCTTGGATGGTTTTAACAACTCTCAGCCTACTGCTTACGGGTTAAAAACGTTTGTTGCTTCCATGGACTATAATTTTCTTTAAAGTTCAATTGAGTCATTTGTCAATTCATCATTAACATTATATTTAGAGATTCTCCTCTCTGCTGGGCTGGATGAATCTAAAGTAGGATACATTTGTCATCAATTCTCATTAGATTGTTCATTTAGAGGTAATTCGACGTATCAGGATCTAAGCTTAACGAGAAGCCACCAAAGAGCATAGTCTTACATTCAACTATGTAAGATACATCTTAACCCAATTGAAACATTCTCTTCTGAAAAAAATACACAGTATAGTGGCACATTAAGTCACATTCGGTTTTGATTATTTTTAAAAGGTAATTTCGACATGTCTGAATCAAATTTAAAATGAAAACTTATTCGAAATATATGACCTGTCATAACTGTCTGAACAAATTAGAACCAAATTTCATAATAATGGGCCTTTGTTGGAAATATGTTGTGTCGAGATTTGTACACCCAAACCAAGATGACTTATAAGTTCATGATCTCCTGCAGCTGCGTGTGTGCACTTCATCCAAGATAGTCCTTTGTAAGGGATATTGTTTCTACTTTTGACCGAGTAGATACACTTTCGACGATCTGAAAAAAATGGCCATTAATATCAAACTTAGTCACAATTTTTTTTGATACCCCTCAAAATAATATGCTGCATGATCAACCTGCATCCAAGACAAGCGCAAGTTTAACAAAAGATTCCATGGAATTTTCCGTTATTGACTTGACAAATGAAAACCATTTTTCACTTTGGTACTTGGTTGGTCCTATTAAAATGTAAGTAATCAAAAAGGGATAACAGAAGGGAAAGGAACAAAAAGAAACGAAACAGCTTTTTTAACGAATTTTTTTTTTTTATTTTCTAACAATAATTTGTGACTACAATCAACAGAAATTTTTGTTCTGAAAATTTTATGTTTTACAAAAATCAGAGACAAAAGATATTTGCAATCATAAAAGAAAACAGTTACTGTAAATTTATTTATCGGTAATTTGTATGAGTTTCCTTTGATCTCAGGAAGCAAATATTTTTCAGTATTTGCTACTGCCCGAATGCGACAAAATATTGGCAAAAAGTATCTTAGGCCACGCCCACTTTGTCATTCAGAATCAACGAAATCTTACAGAGACTCTTACCGGATCATACAGATTATTTTACTAATCAATACCAATCAATTTCACGATTTGTTGAAAATTAACATTCATTTCTAAATGTGTTTTATTAAAAGTTTTAGTTAATTACCGATAAAAAGAATAATAGAAGTTTTGTTTTTGATACAAGAAATATTGGCTCCAATAACGGACTGGCCCACAAGGGGCTCGTCCATTTTTGTTGGCCAATATTTCTTGTATCAAAAACAAAACTTCCATTATTCTATATTTATTTCCACTGATATCTTTTTTCATCGATTTTTAGAACAAACACAAAGACACATTTTCCTTTAAAGGAAAATTCATGGAAGTCATTTTTAAGACACCATTGTGAAAAGTGTATGCTTCAAAGGCAAATTAATGGTGTTAAAGCCTATTGGGACCACATAATTAAATATATTTTCAAAAGGCGTAATAACAAAACGCGCGCGTAAAAACGCTATAACAAGAGCGTATTTATGACGAGAAAAAAAGGCGTCATCAGACGAAAAAGACGTTATAACCCCCAAAAAGGCGTTGTTACACGAAAAGGGGCTTTATAACGCCTTTTTAAACCACATTTTTTCGTTGTTTCTGTAAGGCTTTTCAGAAAGTCCTTTATAATTCGTCAAGGATGATAACAACAAGACACTCTTAAAGCTTTTGTCGCTCACCTTGACATTTGCTATTATAGACAGTCTATGTAAAAGGGTTCAAATTTAATTATGGTTCTTATTACATAAGTGGGTTCAGAGGCGAAGAAATTGAATAGTTTTTCAACATGATCAAATATAAAGCTATGTTCCCCCATGTCTGTATAAGATGCAAACCAAAGAACTATTATAACCAAGTTGGGTTGCAACTGACTCAGTAGTTTCAGAGGAGATGTATGAACGTTTTCCCAAAGGGTCCAATTTTAAACTATGTTCCCCGCTTGCAGCCATCTTAGAAAAGGTACAAAAACGGAAAAAAAACTTATATGTAGGGGTCCACACAAGGACTATTGTGGCCAAGTATGATCCTGATTTTACCCAGTAGTTTCAGAGGAGAGGATACAAGGGCGGGCGATTCCTACGACAATAACCCGAACTTTCTTTCCCTGGTGCAAAACGAAAAAACGTTTTCACAATTTTTAAAAAAAGGTGTAATAACACCTTTCGTTGCGTTTTAAAAAGCGTTGTACCGCCCTGTTCGCGTAATTAAGCCCTTTGTCGCGTTATTGCGCCTTTTTAGCTTTATTACGCCTTTTGGAAGGGTGTTATAACGCTTTTTTGTGTTATTACGCCTTTTTGTCGCATTGATACGCCTTCCTATGCGTTATTCCGCCTTTTTTCACGTTTAAACACCTTTTTAAAGGCATTTTTACGCATATTAAATGACAGTTTTTGTTTTTTTTTCAAGAAATTGCTCTAATTCAAACTTACCATCTCGACACAAAGTGGTGAATTGAAACAATTTATTATTATATATCTTTATTCTCACAAACCAATGACACAATGGTTACAAAAAGAGGTACAGTACATATATCAATAATTACAAAATATCATGATAAAATTGAAAACCTATGGCAAACTAACAATATACACAGGATTTTCAAGGCGAACTGGTCGTTTTAATTGATACTGTTAAAAAAATTACAAAGTTTCCGCAGAGTTTCTGGTTTTTTATCTCGAAGCCATGAAATGGCTGGAGGGATGTTAAAATGACAAGAAAAAAAATCACGTGAGGCTTCAAGCCTATTAACAGCTCTAAAAGATGATCTTCGTGCTTCCGATAAAATATAGTGCGCAAGTTTCTTTCAAAATCGTATACGTTGTGTTTTTCAGTTATATTTCTTCATTTTATTGATTGAATACGGTGTTGATATATTAAATTGAAAACAATATGCATGTTTTTTTAAATTACTCGATTCAGGCTTTTATATTGCGTCTCGGATCAACGAACCTGTCGCGCAGTAATTTGTCAAAGATGAAAATAACATTTGTTTACCTGTGACAGAGTATTGCATATATTTATAGCAATGAATCATACAATCCGATTATTTTCATGTATAACGGAATAACTTAATACATGCAGACCTATGCAGCAGTTCTATTGATCACTACGAAGTTTTGCCACGTGTAGATTTTCAGGGCCCCGAGATTCAGCTCCATCGGAGCTTTGAATTGGAGAGATTTGAAAATTTAATGACATGTGGATTTTTCCGTCTTGTTAAAAAAACGGACATTGTAAAATATTCTTCACCTAGTTCTCGTAATAGGCAAAGCTGGCAAACTCTCTCAGATATTTGAGTGTTTGTCCAGCGGCCGGTTTCTATCGGTAATTTATGAATCGATAATCTAAATTTGCACAGACTGTAAATATTTTTTATTTAAAACGTTAAAGTAGTTTTCAAAACTAAAATATTTGTCATGAAAAGTCTATAAGTCAAAGCTTTAGGCGAGGTTTCCGTACAAGAAGGACATGTTTGTTTGAACTGATCCTTTAGTTTTATTTTTATATTTTCAATGAGCCATTTGTCATTTAAAAACGTCTGCATTTGCCAAATATTTGAAAAACCACAATCATCAAGTATTGGCTTAATAAAACGAGGCCATTCAAAATTGTTATTCTGGCTAGATTTTAGGTACATTAAATTGAAAATCAAAGCAGACAATTTTGGTTGTTTACCAGAAATTAACTTGGCCAAAAAAGATATCATGCGCACTTTAATTGATAAATTTAGTGGATATCTACCAAGTTCCCCATAGATCATGAAATTTGGAATCAATGATTTCTGTATTTTCGAAACCCTAAACTTCTGAACCATAGATTAACATTGGTGTAATTATCTTATCAAAAAGATCTAAATGACAGCTTATTAATAAGTTGTTGGTCCTACCCTTACTCAGAATATCATACATAGCTTTAGATGCCTTTTCGACCAGATTATTTTTATTTTTCTTAAAAGTCCCCGATCTTTGGAAAATAACGCCAAGGTATGTAAAATCACTATTTCCAATTCTTTTTTATCAAATAAAATACCAAAACCTTAGTTTTATTTATATTTACTTCTAATTTCCATGCGTCACAGTATTCCTTAAAGTAATTAAGTTCAGATTGTAGCTCTTCAGCTGTTTCTGCCATTAATACATTATCGTCGGCATATCTTAACATATACGTTAAGTTCGTTTTGAACCATTCGCATTTTTATCCGTTAAAAAATTAGAGGCTCCCAGGAGCCTGTATAGCTCATCTGTATATAGCAGTGGTACATCCATGCAATAACATTGATTTTTAAATACATTTCTTATGAGGTCTAAAGTTAATCAATGGGACTGCTGGTGGTTATCTTGGATTATGCAGGGACGTGTCAGACAGATTTTTTACTTAACACCACCCAAGGACTATTATGACAAAGTTTGGTCGCAATTGGCTAATTTGTTTCAGAAGAGTTGATTGTTGAATGCATTTGACATAGGGTCTAATGTTAATCAATGGACCCCATTGCCGGCCATCTTGGATTACGCACTGACATGTCAGATACAATTTTCAGCTAAAAATTGAGGTACTTTGTTAAAGTGCGATGTTGGTCCCCCTAAGGCGCCTTTTAGCTTGGAAACGGTAAGAGCTACGCAAAATCCATTGACATACTACCGAAAGCTCATGTCAAGAGGAATCCAAAGAAAGAAACCCCATCAAAATCCGATGAAAAATAAAAAATTGAGGTACTTTGTAAAAGTGTGATTTTTGCCCCCTTACGCCCCTTATAACTCGGAAACGGTAAGAGCTACACAAAATCCGTTGACACACCACCGAAAGCTCATGTCAAGACGAATCCAAAGAAAAAACCCCATCAAAATCCGATGAAAAATAAAAATTTGAGGTACTTTGTAAAAGTGCAATTTTGGCCCCGTTTGACCCCTTATAACTCGGAAAGGGAAAGAGTTATCCAAAATCTGATAGTTGTGCGCCATGTTTATTTTTCATAAGGAATCCAATGAAAAAAACTGCATCAAAATCCGACTAGAAAAAAAAATAATTAAAATTTCCAATAGGGTCCAATGTTAATGAATGGGTCCCACTGGCGGCCATCTTGGATTACGCACGGACATGTCGGACACAATTTTTCATTTACACCACCCAAGGACTATTGTGACAAAATTTGGTTGCAATTGGCCCAGTGGTTTCAGAGGAGTTGATCTTTAACGACGGACGACGGACGGACTGACGGACGGACGACGACCACGGACGCCAAGTGATGGCAATAGCTCACATGAACTTTTAGGTCAGGTGAGATAATAAAAAGGGGGAGAGATTTTCACCTTGTCTGACGCCATTTAGACATGAGAAAAAATCCGAAACTGATCCGTTGTGACGATTCTAGATTTTATATAAGCACATATTTTTTTACGTCAAACATTTTCCTTTAATGTTATTTAAGGTTAGTGAGGACACCTGACCCCAAAAATAATTCCGAATTCAAAATGGCTATTTTTTAAATATATTACTGTTGAATATATACCCTTTCTTTGGTATAAATATTGGACCACCTTTCCAGGTGTTTTGCTGAGATAAATAGGGTCAAAGTTACCTCCCCCCGAATAATGGTCCGAATTCCCATTTACCCACCTTTTGACCATATAAAAAAACCAATTGTACATTGTTTTTGTAAAAAGAGTGTTTGGATATTTTAAAGGTATTACTAAAAATACATCCACTTCTGTCAATTATTTTTGCTAATATTCCAAAATATGTGCACATTGCGGTTAGATTTTTTATCACTTTTTGCCCCCTGGAGGGACAAAAAAAATTGAAATTCAGAAAAACTTCCGAATTCAAAATTTCATTTTTTTACTTAAATATATACCTTTATACGATATCTTCAAAATATAAAAAAAAATCAGTATAGCAAACCAGGCTTTTAAGAGAACTACAAGCATTCAAAGTTGACAACATTGCCCATTTTGCCGTTACTAGAACAAAAACCGGATGCGATGTTCCTAGCTGTGCTTGTAGCACAAATACCAAACTAAAATAGTCATATGACTGTATATGGTCTTCACTTGACTAGAACAGGAAGTTGTAGGTTACACATGTCAAACCGGAAGTGGATACTTTCTTACCTACTGTTAATCATAAATACAAAAAATTCCTCTACAAATTCAAATTTTGTGATATATTGTATGATAGTTCGACACGTGACCCCACGGGAGTCCTATAGAGAGTTAAAGGAGCGCGCATGCTGTTTCCATGGCAACGGTCGCCATTTTGATATTTTAAAGACCAAAACTTAAAAATATCAAAATGGCGACCGTTGCCATGAAAACAGAAAAATGGCGGGAAAATTTCAAGAAAAGGGAAGATAATCTTGAAATAAGCCGAGAAAAAGAAATAAATAATGAAAAAGGAGAAAAAACTGTATAAATTAAATAAAATGGAGAGATAGTTGCGAAAAAGTAAAATAAAGCACACAAAGAAATTAGAAAAGGGAAAATAGGGATAGAATAAAACAAGAAAATTGTGGGGAGGGGGAAATCACCCTAGAACAGCAAAAGCTATCTCCAGCTTCAAAACAGACGTGATAGAAAAACTCCCAGACGAGCCATTGTTGATTTCCCTTTATAAAGTTCCCTCCAAAGAAGTTTTGAACAAGAAAAAAATAGAAATATCAACTCCTTCATATAGTCAACATCATCCAAAATGTACCTGTATACAGCATATCAGGTCATTTCCGGTCAAAATGGTGGGCAACAGGAAATACACACTACTTCATGTCCCGCAAGTGCGCTCATTTATCTCTCTATAGGACTCATACGGCGTCTGGTGTCAAACTATTATACAATAAATCACAAATGAATTTGTAAATGTCAGCCTTCTTTTGTATTTATGTTTAGCAGTAGGCAAGAAAGTATCCACTTCCGGTTTGGCATGTGCAACTTGCAACTTCCTGTTCTAGTCAAGTTAAGACCGTATACAGTCCCATGACTATGGTAGTTTGGTTTGGTGCTACAATACCAGTTGGTGACATCACTTCCGGTTTTTGTACTAGTGACGGCCAAATTTTTTGAGGGGAGGGGGCAATGTTGTCAACTTTGAATGCTTGTAGGTCTCTTAAAAGCCTGGTTTGCTATACTGATTTTTTAATATATTATTGTTGTGATTTCAAAAAATATATTTAATGAAAAAAAAAATCAAATTTTAAATGACACAATTTTTTGTCATGGCATAAAATATAGTCTGGCAAAAAGGCGTAAAAATTGCAAGTTAAGGAAGTATTGGGGTAGTTTTGAAGCTACGAGGTGGCAATATCAAACTATATTCTATGTTATAACATATTTAATAGTCACAGCTTTTAGCACTGATGGTTATTTTCCCCCTATTAACAACATGTACATTACAGTCTGCCCTAATATACTGTTGTTGTTAATATCCATGGACACCAAGGATGATTAAAACAAGTGACATATTAGCTTATGTTAATATGACGGCTTATATATTAAAAGATAAATAGTTGTATTCTCAAAAAAGGCAGATTATCGGATGCAACTGTACCTATTGACCACTGAGCAAAAAATCGATTAACTTGTAAAATGAAATTACTTTAACATAAAATCAGAAATAATTCCAGGGGGAGATACACGATATATAAAACGATGCATTTATAATCAGTCGAAAAGGGGGGGGGGGGGTTCTCTTATTCAGCGGTTAGTTCGGCAGGAAAAATTTCTGCTTCTTCAGAGTTAAATAAAACGTGCTACAACAACTGAGATTCAAAAAGGGTATTATACAGCATTTTATTTTTTGTTGACCAGCAAGATATGTGTATCAATCTCATTTCAAAGAGGTCAAATTTATGCGGGGGGTTGGGGGTTGGGGAGGGTAACTTGGTTTTTTCTGGTAGGGATGTGCCTAATTGATCTCGGAAACATGCCCCGAACCTATATACTCATGTATTAAAAACATACCCCAAATTTATATAACAACACTAAATTTAGGACCCGAATATTTTTAAAAATCAACGAAACAAAGCATAAAGTACTTGGAAATATTGAACATTTAAAGAAAAATAATGATAGGGAATTATGTTGTTTAAAAAATATTGCCCTTTTTGCATTTTTAAACCGAAATTTATATAAATTTTTATTCTATATGCAAATTTATATACAATTTGTTTAGAAACATGCTCTGATTTATACATTTCATGCAAAAAAAACCATACCCGAATTTTTGGCCATCCCCGTATGCCAAAATAATGGAAGTTACCCCCGGGAATCCATGACCCCATATCACTGACCTTTGGTATAAATACCGGAAACCCACTTTGTACCAGCCATTATTTAAAGACAGTTTGTATCAACATAGAATCCTAGGAGGGTGATAGCAAACAGGGGAGGGTATATGATACCCATTTTGAGCCTCAGGATCATCACAAAAATGACACCAATCTTCAGATACTTAAGTTATGCTAAGTTGAGGTTACATTTTTTAACATTTTCCCTCGTCTCTGCCAGGGTATTATATAGCATGTTATTCTCACTTTTATTATGAAAAAAAAGAAAAAAAAAAGATTAATATATTCGACTTGAGTGTCCTGTGTTTGTCGTTTGTCTATATGTTGTAATCGTCCACTAGCGTAAGACACTTGTGCTTTTGTCGGGTAAAGGATGACAGTGATTGTAGGAACACTTTGTCAGTTTAATTAAGGTTTGTTGACAATCCCGCATCCATGACCAATGAAGACATGGATGTAGCGTTGCTCGACAATTAGCAAAGAATTCCGCTCAAACCGGTGCTAGGGGCCGTCTTGAACTTACTATGAGGTATGAGCAAAGGTCATTGTTGAAGGCCTCATGGTGACTTAAAGACAAATCCTACTATTCGAATTCCCAATGATATCTTTTTGATATTGAATCTGTACTTTATTAATGAACAAAGCTTTAAATTAAGCTGAAAAAATTAAGGGGTCACCGACTTAGTTTAAGAGCTATAACGTCATCTTTTTTACCTGTTTTGAAGGTATCAATTATATACTATTTGGACTATATTTTTACTATATATTTCGTTTCGAATGAACTGAAATTATTCTTAATTCTTCATGGTGTGTACAAATGCAATATATAACAGTAACAGAAAAATACACAATTTGTTGTCTCAAGGGCTCATTTTTCAAGTTCCCGCCATTTTTGTCGGGTACTCGGAATATGACAAAATCGTCGATCGCAAAAAATTGACCAGTGATAATTTGATAATATTTTCACAGAAGACATAGACTAACATCCTCAACGGATTAAGTAAATAAAAAGATAGGGTCACCGAATCAGGGAAAAAGATATTTGCAAAAACATGTCAAGGCCGAAAATGGCGGGAATAAAAAAGCGGGTTTTTTGTAATTTTCGGCCAATGTAGGTATTTGCTGTTATATTTTCTTTGTAATAACAATATTTAAATAACATGAACACGCTCTTTCGAAGTTTTGCAAGATTTTATATTTTATTCATTTTCGTTTCTTTTATCAATTTCTGTTGGCGGGGTGAAGGTGGAAATAACAAAAAAGTATACTACCTAAAAGATCTATTCATTTGACTGTATCTACACAAGTTTGAAAGTTTCTTTGAAATTGCATCAAAAGTTGTCATTTAATAATTTAATAACAATACAATTCTTGGCAAACTATTAAATGAAGTGGTCTACATAGTGTTTACTTAAAATGTGCCCGTTTATTCTGTGCGTGTCACAACTGATCCTTTATATGTCGGTCTATTTACCGGGAAAAACTCGCGGGAAATTTGCAACGTCATAAATGAATTACGAAACATTAAAGCTAAGTTCGCGGGAATTTGGCGACGTCATAAAGGAATTACAAAACAGTAGCAAAATGCGCAAAAACAATAGTAGGATATGCCTTTAAAGATGAAGAACAACAATAAAAGCGTTGTTCCTTTGCTTGTTTTTTACCATGTATTTGTAGAGACTTTGTCTCATGTGCATTTACTCCATATCCTTTCATTCACTATCTTGCAAATTAAAAAAAACATCCAAACTTTATTTAACAGTTAAAGTGTTGACTGTCCATTCACTATATATCATTTCCAATAACACTGAATATGTTGTATGTTCTCCTTGAACAAACAATATATATCCAGCACCACATGTCTATCACTAAGTCTTAATCATCCTTTCTGTTCTTTAAGTAACAAAATTGTACATCCATATTAGTTGGAGAAGAACACATCTTAAACAAAATTTAATATTGTACCAGAAAAATTATTAGTTGCAACAATATCTTTGCGATAGAATTTATAAAAAGTCTTTACTGATGCCCAGTTCGCAGTTTCAAGTTTTTCTTTAATTGAAACTCCAGCACTTCAGACTGTTGATGTTGCAGCTCCACGAAACGAGTGTGCTGAAAAATTGTTGATATCTAATCCAGATAGAATAAAGGAATTGCTGAAGCCACTTGGTTAGTGTACTGGTAGTAACCTCCTTGTATGTTTTGAAAGACATCAATAATTTTCTTCCTCAAGTCATGGGTTCCGTTGAGGTAATCGTCTCAAGTATGTAGAACGAAAAACTCTTGTCTACCATATTTGCAAGCGGTCTAGAAGTTTTCAAAATGTGATTTATTTGAAAAAAAATATTTCTCTCCAAATTTAAACAAAAATCTTATATCCAATACAGATATTGTTTCAGCTCTCAAAGCTCTGTTGTAAGAGTTATTCATGATATTAATTTTAAGTTAGTTCCATTAAAGATAACTCCGATAAATGGTATAAAGTAGACAGACACTTTAAAACAGATGAAATATCCCAGGTTATAAGCCTTTTTGGTTTGACTTGTCTTATTAGCTCACCTGACTCAAAGCGTCAATGTGAGCTATTGCCATCACTTGGTGTCCGTCGTCCGTCCGTTTAACTTTTCACATTTTCATCTTCTCCTCTGAAACCACTGAAGCAAATTCAACCAAACTTTACAGGAATTGCTCATTTCGTTCCGATCCGACAAAAAACATGGCCGCCAGCGCGGAACTTACGTTTAACATAGGACCCTATGGGAAAAATCATATTTTCATCTTCCGCTCTGAAACCACTACAGCAAATTCAACCACACTTAACAGGAATGATGTACTTAAGGTCCTTAATTATTTTGCAAAAGGATATGGAATAAATGGACATGACACCATAACACATATGTTAACTCCAACTGCAATAATTTTAATGAGCTGTATGGCCATTTCGGAAATTAATTCCTCATCAGCAGCACTAGAAGCCAAACAAAGGAAATCCATAATTTCAAAAATGTTTTAAATGCATAAAACCAAACGAATACCTAATAATCGGCAATATCAAATACAGCTAAGAACAACACTACGATGGAGGGAGTTAATCCTAATGTTTTCGAATTTACATAGATTTTGATTAAAGTAATTGAATAAAGTTTACCAATGAGATATTATCTCATGTACAAGTACACCATATCTAAGAAAAAATAAAGCGCATACATCTCTACAACGGGGAATTGTTTTACCAACTCCACATTGCAATAAAAGACAAACTCCTGTATTAAATATTTTGCAAAAGGATATGGAGTAAATGAACATGAGACCATAACACATATGTTAACTCCAACTGAAATAATTTTAATTTTAATTTCTAAAATTAATTCCTCATCAGCAGCACTAGAACCCAAAGAAAGGAAATCCATGATTCCAAAATTTTTTTTAATGTTTTAACAATGATTGCTCATTTCGTTCTGATCCGACAAAAAACATGGCCGCCAGCGCGGAACTTAGGTTTAACATTGGACCCTATGGGAAAAATCACATTTTCATCTTCTGCTCTTAAACGACTATAGCAAATTCAACCAAACTTTACAGGAATGATGTACTAAAGATCCTGAACAAAGATTGCTTATTTCATTCTGATCCGATAAAAAACATGGCCGCCAGCGCAGAACTTAGGTTTAACATTGGACCCTATGGGAAAAATCACATTATCATCTTCTGCTCTGAAACCACTGAAGCAAATTCAACCAAACTTTACAGGAATGATGTACTAAAGGTACTTAACAATGATTGCTAATTTCGTTCAGATCCGGCAAAAAACATGGCCGCCAGCGCGGAACTTGGGTTTAACAATGGACCCTATGGGAAAAATAACATTTTCATCTTCTGCTCTGAAACCACTGAAGAAAATTCAACCATACTTTACAAGATTGATGTATTAAAAGTCTTTAACACAGATTGCTCATTTCGTTCCGATCCGACAAAAAACATGGCCGCCAGCAAGGAACTTAGGTTTAACATTGAACCATATGGGCAAAATCACATTTTCATCTTCTCCTCTGAAACCACCAAAGCAAATTCAATCAAACTTTACAGGAATGATATATGGAAGGTCCTTTATAAAGATTGCTCATTTTTTTTTATCTGACAGAAAATATGGCCGCCAGTAAAGAACGTAAGGTTTAACATTGGACTCCATGGGAAAAATTACATTTACATCTTCTCCTCTGAAACTACCTAAGCAAATTCAATCAGACTTTACAGGAATGATGTATGGAAGGTCTTTTAAAAAGGTTGCATATTTTGTTCCAAATCTACGAAAAACATGGCTTCCAGCAAGGAACTTAGGTTTAGCATTGGACCCTATGGGAAAAATCACATTTTCATCTTCTCCTCTGAAACCTCTGAACGAGGAACGATCTACGGAAGGTTCTTTGCAAAGATTGCTCATTACGTTCCGATCTAACAAATAACATCATGCTGTCAGGGCAGAATATAGATTAACATTTGACCCTAAGGGAATTGATCATTTAGTCATCTTCTATTAAATTACTGAAGCAAATTTAACCAAAATGAATTGGAATATGGAACTATAGCTTAACATTAAACCCTGAGGGGAAAATCATTTTTGGTCATCAGCGTAAACATGGCTTATATAAGAAGCATTTTGTCAGGTGAGCGATTCAGGCTAAGTCCCTGGGCCTCTAGTATTAAAATATCCTTTCAATAATTTACTTATTAAAGGTGAATTAGTTGTCCATTTAGCAACAAAAAAAATAATGTTTGCAAAATGGTTTTATGAGTGTTGATAACTGAATATAATTAATTGCATTTCATCGAAGATGACAAAAACATACAACATCTACTTCAGACAGTCTAAAGACATCGATTTTCCATTCCTTACACAAAAATAGTCCATTTTCTCAAACAAATCTGGTATTGGTTATTAGTAGATTTTCTCCATGAATAGGTAATAATGAAGGCAACTGGTTCAGAAATTCCTTTTGTAAATAACGATTTCCTGATACAATGCAGGCGATTAGACACAATTTCTTTTTCAGAGAATGGACTTCTCCAGAATGAGTTTGAGTCAGAAGGTCTTTGTGACGTGGAATTCTAGCAGGAGAAGAAATAAAAATGAAATTAACATGGAGAGCCATGTTTGAGTGGGCCTAAAGGAAACAATTAAAATTGCTGTAATAAATTTGTTCTGTTCAATTTTGTTTTAAACTTTTGCAATAAAACAAAAAAGAAAGGAAAACAAGAGCTGTCGCCGAATGGCAGCCAGTTATACCCCCGCTCATTAAAACCTGAATCAGTATGGTAAAATCAGTGCAAAATTAAGTGTATGTGGACACAATGCAGGTGTGGACACAATACAAGTGTGGACATAGTACAAGTGTGGACACAATACAAGCATTAACAAAGTTGCAGAGAAAAATGAGATGCAAATAATTTGAGAATGATGCAGGGCATAAAGATGGAAATGAGGGTAGTCAGTAAAAAAGGACGCGAAGTAGTATTTCAATATGGCTGAAAATTGGAGTATTTAAATATGGCTGAAAAGGGGAGACACAATATAATACCCCCATACTGAATCTGAAGCTCCATGCTATATATCATGTTGCTGTGATATGCGGTTGCTGAGAAAAGTATGACAAAAAAGTCACATTTTGAAAATTTAGGTAAAAAAGGACCAATCAGTAAAGAGGAAGTAGCGCAGCAATTAGGCCAAAAAGGGGAGACACAATAAACAAAATAATACTGAAGCTGCATGCAAAATATAAGTAGTTGTCATGTGCAGCTACTGAGAAAAAAAACAACGAAAAGTGACAAAATGAAAGTTAAAAGGAACAGTCGGTAAACAGGAGGTGGTAATTCGATATAGCTAAAAAGGGAAGGCGCTGTATAGGACTCCATACTGATGCACCATACCAAATATCAAGTGGCTGTCATGTGTACTTGCTGAGAAAAATATGACGAAAAAATCACAACTTTGAAACTGAAAGTTAAAAAGACACAACAACGGTAAACAGGAAGTGATGATTCAATTCAGACGAAAAGGGGAGGCGCAGTATAAGACCCCATACCGATGCACCATACCAAATATCAAGCGGCTGTAATGTGTAGTTGCTGAGAAAATGAAACGAAAAAGTCAGAATTTTGAAAATAAAAGTTAAAAAAAACCACAAAGTAGTTAAATAGGAAGTGGTGATTCGATTCGGCCGAAAGGGGAGGCGCAATATAGGACCCATACTGATGCACATACCAAATATCAAGTGGCTGTCATGTGTAGTTACTGAGAAAAATGCTATGAAAAATTCATGATTTTGAAAATAAAAGTTAAAAAGACACAAATTCGGTCAACAGGAAGTGGTGATTTGATTCGAACCAAAAGAGGAGGCGCAGTATAGGACCCCATACTAATGCACCATACAAAATATCAAGTGGCTGTCATGTGTAGTTGCTGAGAAAAATGTGGCGAAAAAGTCACAATTTTGAAAATTAAAATTAAAAAGGCACAAAGTCTGTAAACAGGAAGTGGTGATGCGATATGGCCGAAAATAGGAGACGCATTACAGGACCCCATACTGAAGCATCATACTAAATTTCAAGTGGTTTTCATGAGTGGTTGCTGAGAAAAATGCGACGAAAATATTTGTGACGGACGGGTGGATGGAAGGACGGACGGGAAGAGGTAAAAAGTATACCCCCTCTTTTGGAGCGGGGTATAATAAATGGATCAAAGTCGGTCCAGAATATCGAAAAAAGCATCTGTATACTGAGCTTCTGGATCAAACGACCAAGATACAAATATGTCCACTTTGAAATTCAAGCGGGAAGCAAACAAGTCTATGTTTTGAGAGAAAAAATGTTTACAAATTCTATGAAAGATGTTTTGTTTCAATGACCATTCGTAAGATTCTAAAATTTTCTCGACGAAGTCACCATGTGTTTAAGACACCAGGTAAATATTGAGCAGATAATTATAACCCCCCCTCCTCTATGTATTGTGAATTGTATACCAATTCCATATTTTTACTGCTAGTGTATGTCATTCCTCCCATATATTGCGTATATATTATACAGCTGAAGAAATGCCAGATTTAATACAAATATGACATTGTGTGTTATTTGTCGAGAAAAAAGACTTAAGATCAAAGCAAACTGCGAAGAATTCTAAAACACATTATAAGAGGATTCAAGAGTGCTTCATATGCCATTTGCATATTTTCCTTCAAAATAATCAACCCAGCCATGATTTGATGCGTCAGTCTCATCCTGAAAATCTGTGGGTCTTATCCTTATAGGTTTCCCTTTCTACGTTTTCTGACCACAATTTAACTTTTTTTATTGACTCGTGTAACAACATAATTGGGAAGTCATTAATATAATTTGATTTGACTGATGCATTTTTTTTTACTTGGTCTCGCTCTAGAGATCTATAATGTAAAGGTGCTACAGTTATGGCATTGAAGGCATGGACACATATACAAATAAAGCGGAAATTTTTCTAAATGAAACTGTTTTGATAATAAAATTTCAGAACATAAGGATTTGATTTTTTTAAATCAATTTTTGCAGTAAACATTTAACCGTGTCTATAATGACTCAAAAAAAAAAAAAAAAAAAAAAAAAAAAAAAAACCTCCAGTCTTTGGGTTGGAGTCAAAACGGATATAGTCTAATTAATTGTAAAAACAAGTTTCTCCATTTCTTGAACAATTAATTGACTTTCTTGTCGACATTTAAAGTTATTTTGGTCGGCCACCAAAAAGTCATCTATGTAAAGACTGTGCATCCAATGCCATTCTTTCTAAAAGTTGCAAAAATGGGTCGTATAAATTTGGTGGACACTCTTGGTGCTCAAACTAAACCAAAAGGGAGTACCAAAAAATTGTATTAAGTGTTATAGAAAAACAGAGATACTTCTGATATTCTGGGTAAATTTTAATATAATTTTGAATATGCATCTTTAAAATCAAGTTTGGTCAAAAAATAATTTTTCTGTAGCAAATCAAGGACAAATGATAAATTTTCTTGTTTGAAATAGTGATACTTTACAAATTCATATAAATATCTCAGATTTATAACATGTCTACATGTAACATCCTTTTTAGAACTATAAAGAGTGTTGATATGAACAGGTTATCAGATGGTTGGACTGTTTGAATTGCTCCTTTATTTAAAAAAGTTTCTACCTCTTGGTTAACAAGAAGGTCTTGATCATTTGAGAAAGGAATCTCTCTAGTAATTTGCTATTGGAAAGGTTTCTCAGTGAATTCGATTTTAGAAGTGTAATGTTTCCAATAATATAGATTTGAGGAACTCACCTTTGTAACCTGTGATTTTGCTTTTAATACTACCGCCTCTGGACCTGGCTTAGTCATGTTGGATAGTGGAGAGTGTTCAACAAAGGTTTAGGTTGACGAATGAGTTGGTCTCGCCCTCTTGGATAGAGCCCTCTGAAGCCCTGTCCACCTTACCCCGATGGCAGGACCTTTGGAGTTTAAATTACTTGTACCATTAGTAGAATATTAGGAACCGGCCATTTAACCTGAAGGGGGGGGGGTTGGTTTTTTTTCTGGACAGAAAAAAATTATTTATTTTTTTCATGTGTATCAACAAAATATTTTTTTCAAAATTAACATTATTTTTTGGGCAGAAAGCCTCCTTAAGAAATTATTTTTTCATCATTTTGGCAGCCAAAAATTTTTTTTCACATAAAGTCAGCTCCAAACTATTTTTTTTTAGAAAAAAAAACATAGCCCCCTCCCCTTCAAGTTAAATGGTCGGTACCTTAATACAAAAGTAAAAGAGGGACCTGCATAACGAGGCGTTTGGTTTGTCTGAAGTTACCAATGGGGTGTCAAGTAGTATCCCAAAACTCTTTGAGTTTAGCTAGGCAGTTCTCCCCAAAAAGTTGATCAGTAATAAGGACATCAGGCTTGCATATTTAACTTTATAATTTCTTAGACTATGGCGCCTCCTATGGGACAGGAGGTAAATGCCATGGACGATCAAGCTAATAGCATCTGGCAGAGTTAATAGGATCAAGAGCCTCCTTAGACTTACCCGTCTCTTCTGCTATATTAATAATGGGAACAAGACCCAGAGATAGAAATTTCTGAATTTCCTGTAAAGAAAGATCTTTGGTGTGAACAGAATTACCAAATGAATTCTATATTTCTTTATTACACCAAGGGAAACATAGATAATTTTCATTGTCAGGTGAAGTATTTTTTTGCTATTTCAGCTATGCTATCCTTGTAAAAACGTATAGTTAAGGCTGCATTGACTGCCTTTGCAAGACTCGAGCTAATTTTGTGTCCAGTATTTTCCCCGATATTCAATTGCGACATATCCCATACCTGTTCCTCCGTGGCAGCCTTTTAAATATTACTAGAAATAGCAGCTTGTGATTATCCTTGAAAAGGATTACTGTTTAAATTAATTGTCCTAATATCACTAGGGTTTTCAAAAGCATTTTGAAAAGCTACTTGAGGATTAGCACCAGAACAATTAGATTATAAAGAAAGGTCATATGAAAATTATCATAGTCATAATTAGAACTAATAGGAGTATTTGGTGAAATAATTATGAAAGGGTAACAGTCATCCTCTGACACCTCAACCAACCGCTTTATCAGGAGGGGCTAACATTAGCAGTAGTACGAGAAGTAGAGGCAGGAGAACCTGAAAATTAGTCAGAACTTGACATCCATACGTAAGACAGCATTGTTATGAATTTTTACAGATTTCCTGTAGTTGGCGAATGTTAACAATTCTGGAACAAAACTTTATTCAAGAATAGTTGTTCCAGAAATGTTTAAATTGTAAATAATGCTAATTACTAGTAAATGAACAATTTATTCAAGGATTGTTGTTCCATAATCGTTACTGTTTATTACTGTTTATGAATAAAATCAATAATATGATAATATCTTATAACAATATTGTTTCAATTAAATTGACGATTTTTCTTAATTAAGTTTAGTTTATTTAGAAATGAATACTGAACTACATGTACTTTAAGACTTATTCTAATATGAGAACAATGGAAACCATGACGAACAGCCATATGAAAATCTCCAATAGCACTATGAGCGATGTCACAACAGTCTTTACGCTGAAACAGACGACGTCATAATATGTTTTGTGCACAAAAACGTCAGAAAAGCGTATGTAATGGCTGTCATTACCGGGTACACTATAAGTCCGTCCAGATCATAAAATGTCATATAAGAATCGAAATAATTCATGTTCGTTGGTGGTTTGTAGTCGATTTACATATGGGTGTCCATTATTTTCGTTTATTTTATCCCTCGCTCCGCTGCGCTACGCTCTGGGTAAAATATTAACGAAAATAATGGCCACTCATATGTAAATCTCCAACAAACCACCGGCGCCCATGAATTATTTCTTAAACATAAAAGGAATGTAGATTCTTTTTGAAATATTTTAGTAGCTCTGAAAAGAGCCGTTTGTTATTCATTTCATCTTTCTGTAAATTAAACCTTTGACTGCACTACAATATCTGCCATGATATTTTACATTCCAAAAGCTTGAGATACAAAACCGCCTAACCGTCACAGCAAATCGTTCTCTCTGGGTGGCTAAGGAACAAATGAGAAGAAACCCCTCATTTCTTTGAATCAAAACTTATCCTTAACCCAATAGGACTCCTGTAACTGGGTCAACAGTTAACAGTGCTGGATGTCAAGTTCTGACTGAATTTTCAAGTAGGCTCTCTGTTGGAATGAACAACAGTGCTTGTGCTTGGTAAACCTACTTTATGAATAATTGGTCAGAGTTGTATAGTCTAGTTCAAGGTATGTTAAAGCTGGTTATTGCAAAGTGTTTGCTAGTCCAAAGACCCATTGTTCTTTCTGTAGCACCTGCCTCTTGTAATTAAACAGGTTTTTGTCAGTTTCCATAACTATACAAGTTCCATCAACAACATCAGTTTCACAAAGAACAGTAGGCAGGTTCAGCAGTTTGTACAGAAACAATCATCCTGTAATTACTGGAACACCTGGATGACCGTCTTCTCCCCTTTTTGTGTCTGGTGTCTGCTTAGCATGCAACTTCTGTAACTTTAGTCTGTTGACTCCAATGAGGTAAATGACTTATATTTGAATCATTAAATTTAATCAAAACATCAACATTTCAAAAGGAAGTATCGGTTATCAATCAGTTACTTAAAACCTTTTAAGAATCAATAAATTAATCACTGCAATTCCATTTACATGATCAAAGACCATGGATGACACCATTATTATTAATTATTTAAGATCAAATAGTTCAGTATAGTACAAACTTTGATTAGTAAAAGGGTTGTCAATTAAATACTTGTATACTACATTGTATACATCAGTTGTCCAAAGCGCAATTTTTAACAATTCTGAAAGAAATTTTTGTTGCAGAAATGTTAACAATTCTGTTATTCCAGAATTGCGATCGCCAACTACAATTTTACTAACCCTTTAAGCAATCGTACATAATTTTTTTTAGAAATTAAAAAAAAGAAAAACGCTCCGCAAGCAATATGTTAAACAGTTAATATTTCGTCTGATATTGTGAAAATATTGAATTACGGTAACTGGTCGACATTTAGCGTATACAATGTCATTTTTCAATTCCTGGAATCAAGACTGGCTAAAATAAATTCCAACGTGTCCGAATATACTTTGTCATTGCTATACCAACCAGACACTCGTCAAAACTTCTTTTACTGCTGTATCAATGATGTGGTATATCATAATATTGCCTTTAGTTGCTTTGTGTGGACAGTTTGGAGAAATAACAGGTGATTGCAGCAAAAATCGAGGTAAATATTATCTTACACTACAATGTCTTTTAAAAACAAAGTTTCATAACACAAAATATTGTTTGGTTGCATTTAGGTCAACATAATGCACAAAAATGACAGAGACCCCGAATCATATTCCTGATTGTTTAGTAGAATTTGAAAAGGGGTTATTATGTATGCCACGTAAACCCACACGTCACAAAATTTGATCAAGCGTAACCATTCCAAGCTATTACACTGACAAACGAGTAATTATTGTTCCACATTGTTTCAGCAATGTTGCTGTTTTTTAAGGCATTTAGTGAGTTAGTTTTGGCACGTTTATAATAGGCTTTGACAAGTGTTTTACAAATCCGTTGACATCCATTGCAGTTTTTGACCTCTAAGGGTTATTTTCGTTAAACATGGTCCATATCATTTAGCCACTGTCGTATTTGTTCTGTTCTGGAATATTTGGTCTTTGTTGTATACTTTTTCATAAGAGACATAAATAATTCAGAAATGTAGGTTAATAACTGAAATCCGAAAAGGAACGAAGCAGTTTAAATGAAATAATAAACAAATGAATTTCCTCCATTTGTTTAAAGCCAACATATTCATACATGTAGCATGATAGAACGTCCATTCTGATTATAATCAAAACTCGATCCCTCAAATCCAATGAACACTCTTAATATAAATGTTACTGCGACATCACGATACAACTTGCTTATTGAATATTATAAAGTAAGTGAGAACCGAAATGTCAGTCAAAGAATGAACAATCCATGGACAAAGACAACATCGGAAACACTAGAAAACATGGACACCACTTGAGAACGGGACAAAAAAAGAAAAATGAAGACACACATACAGATGAACAACACGGAAACAATGAAATCCATGGGTGAGATCAGGTGTACCGTAGAGTAAGCATCTCCTGCTTCTTATAAGACACCCGCCGTGTTGAACATGTCAACTCAGGTGGCAAAGTCAAATCCGATAGAGAAAAAACAAACTTTAGTTGTAGTGGGAAAGTTAAATATTGAAATCCTAACAGAAAAAAAATGGTATTGTGCTATACATGTATATGATTTTGATCAAATCAAAAATTTGTGATACTATTATATATGTTGACAAATGACTTCAAGATGAAGTCTTATTAGCATTTACTCCATATCCCTTCATTGTTAACATGATAAACAGGCAGAAGGATTTTTTAATCTCAAGTCCACAAATATGTATCACCAATATCGGTGGCATAATTGCAAATGGTATGAAGGGCAAGGGCAAAAAATAAACATTTAATAAAATTTGTAGTTATATAGAAATAAAACAAAAAAGTTCAAAAAAGGAGCACCATACTAATTTTTTTATAATATTAAAATAATATTTTTCTGCCCGTATATTGCAATTTACACGTTATTCTTTACCGTAACCTTATAATTCATTATTCCCTTAAGTTATGCCAAGGTATTCGTTTGCCGATTATTTGTAGTGCATGTTTGTAGCGTTATTCAGTTAAATTGTATCTGTGGTATGAGCATAACTGATTTTGATAATTTGGGGTATCTGAACGAGTACCAAATATGAGACGGAGATTGCTTAGTTTTGCTAAACAATTTACATTGAAAGGATATGGAGTAAATGCACATGATACAACATCTCTACAAAGTAAACTAGCCCGGTTATTGCCAGGGATAACGTTTGCATTGATTCTGCATCTACCATTCGATCTTTCCGATGCATGTACCACTGAGTCAATGTAAACAAAACACTGAGACATGTAGTGGTACGACAGAGTGTTTTAAAAACCACAGCAGACAGCATAGTTTACAATTGAACTTTTATTCTAAAATATATGCCAAATCGAAACTATCCTTATAACAATGGTTTATGGATGGTTTTATTAAAGAAAACTGTGACCATCTGCTCTCGGTCCAACCCACCGATTTGGTGGGTTGGACCGAGAGCAGATGGTCACAGTTTTCTTTAATTCTTTAATTTTGTTGACATTCAACAAAATTATTTAAATTATTTGGACCGTAATTGAAACACACAGCATTAATATCAGAAACTATATTCACATTGGAATAAGATTTTGTCACTGTAATATTTTGATGGTCCCCTCTAATAATCAGGATTGATTTAGGCGGGAACATAAAATTTGAATCCTTCTGAAGGCCCTTAAAAAATCTGGCAACTGACGCTAGACAATCATAATTGTTCCTCAAGAAAACCGATCAAGGTTGGCCTCTTTGACCACGAAAATTCTAGGCCCGATGCGGTAACAAAAATGCGTTCAAATTTTAAGGTGCGATTTATTTGATTTTTCAATCAATGTCATTTCTGATGGGACAATCTTTTTTTCAAGGTTTCACTTATTATAGGCAGCTGTATAAAACGACATAAATTTCATTACTTTTTCTGTACTACAGGTAAAACACATTGTATCGGTGAACATCTTCTACGAGCGATAGTAGGATATAAGTCATGCCCCGGAAAAGGTAAGATAGATGCTATTCATTTGAAAATTGAAGGCAATATTTAGTTATCCCTAAATAATCATTACGAATAGTACAAAATATTTACCACTGTCAGTAATTGACTAATCAGTGCTTCTATAGCATATTTTGTAAAACATGTGACCTTTCAGTGTAGCAGACTAAATATTTTACGAAAGGATACGGAGTAAATGAACATGAGACCATAACACATATGTTAGCTAAGGACAATATGGAAAAAAACTACGATGGAGGGAGTTAAACCTTAGGTTTAAGAATTAACATAAATTCAGATAATAGTAATTGAATAAAGTGTACACATAAGATATAATCTCATGTACAAGAACACAATATTTAAGAAAAATAAAGAGCATGCATCTTTAACACGGGGAATTGTTTTACCAACTCCACAGTGCATTAAAAGAGAAACTCCTGTATTAAATATTTTACGAAAGGACATAGAGTAAATGACCATGAGACCATAACACATATGTTAACTCCATCTGCAAACATTTTTAAATGAGCTGTATGGCCATTTCGGAAATTAATTCCTCATCAGCAGCACTAGAACACAAACACAGAAAATCAATAATTTCAAAAAATGTTTAAAATGCATAAAACCAAACGAAATCAGAATAATCAGTTATATCAAATATAGCTAAGGACAAAACTACGATGGAGGGAGTTAAACCTTAGGTTTTAGAATTAACATAAATTCAGATAATAGTAATTGAGCAAAGTGTACACACGAAATATTATCTCATGTACAAGTACACCATATTTAAGAAAAATAACCAGTACGGGACTTGAAGTTCTGTTTGCTTGTTTTGTCTTTGATTTGCGAAATGAATATTTCTTTTTTGTGTATTCCTTTGCCTATTTATCTAATAACCACAAAGCCGGTTATACTTTATGTAATGCCATTAATATAAGTACTGAAGATTGACCTACTTAGCATTACAGCCAATACTCAACATTTTATTCAGTAAATACCATAATGAAAGAAAACATGTTGCTTCGAAATATATTGTTTTTTTAAATTTGTACTTGTTTGTCGTCGATGCCTGGAGCAAAGGCACAAGGGTTGTAAGACTGTTTTCTAGTGAAATAAAAACAACGGGGTAAAAGCACATGAGACAAAATACCTTAAAATGCATGGTAAGGCCAATTTGTGGATAAAACCATATTTATCATTACAATGGTACATGAATAGTTGAGTCGAGTAACACAACGAGAATCCTAACAGAAATTTGAAATCATTGGAATGTTATTCTTTTTTGTCTTCTCCTTTTCATTATAATCATGTGAGTTTCAATCTTTTCTACATTTTAAATGTAAACTTCAAATAGAATATATTACAACATTTTTTCATTGTTTTAGACACAAGAACAAGACCAGTTTTCTTTGCTTCACTAAAGAAAAATCCGTATAAATTTACCGGACTCAATAGTATTTTGGTGTCTTTTGTATTTTTATTGTGGGTTTTTTTCTTGTGCAGTTCCTATTTACTTTCTGGCATGTGGCTGTGTTTTTCGGCCATTGTAGGTGTTTCCTGTTATCTTTTTTATTCCATTTGAAGACGTCAGGATCAATGAAGGAAACGGGTACGATAAAAGAACCGGAATTTTTAAAGCTCCACGTAAAGGATTTTTCATTTTTCCTGCCTAATTTTAGCAGTTACTGGGCATCGAGTTGCATATCAGATAAACAAGAACGATATACTCTATACATGCAAGTACCTTGAGTGTTAATATGAAATCTAGTATATATTAAACATAGGACCTCAGCAACAGAGTTGGTGCATGGGAAAGACCACTCAACATTTTCCGGACATTTTCTCAGTGAGTAAAAAGAAGCATAGAATCAAAGGTCGTTTATTTTATCTACATTGCATTGATATTTTAAAAAGCTCACTAACTTCAATATACAAATGTATGTATCTCATTAAACTTTACATAACTTTCATCATCTGTGAGTCCTTTAATATTCTTTTCATAGCATTTCAAAGTTACATTTTCCCAATGTAAAATAAAGAAAAACATTCAGAGGTTTTTGCTGAATATCACTCTTTGTATAATACAACTCGGCTAAAAATATAGCCACCATCTTAGGGGAGCTTTCGTTTACAATTGTATATTGAGGTGAGTCTTAAAATAATTTAAGCTGTTTTCATTAATTGTTTTGATACTATCAAAACACATTAATACTGGTCAAAATGTTGTAAAGAAACGCAATAGCACACCGTGACACAAAACTACTAATTTCACATTCATTTATGGAACTACTGCAATTCTATAAATAGTCGATATGACTTATTTAAATAGAAAGCAATGAATAGTAAACGTATATTTGTTTTGGAAATTTTTTTAAATAGTCAATCAAGATAAAAAAACACGCAAAAATATAACGTAACTAGTAAGTTGTCTTAAATTTATTTCTGGTAATAGTTTGAACCAGTGACTTCCAAACGAATATGTTCGCCATGTTTTTTGGAAATTTTTGATTCACGGTGCATGCATATATGTTTTCAGGGGAATAAATTTCATGCTATACATAGTATTTTTTTTTATTTTGACCTCTTTGACATACATATATTTATGTATAAAATTGGAATAAAAATGTACTACAAAGAGGTATGGCCACTTTTCTGTTAATTTATATCCTTCGGCATTTCAATTTTGCAAATGCATTGAATGTTCTACAAAACTGCTGAACAGATCATCTGTTTTATATATATATATATATATATATATATATATATTATCATAACAAAATAAATTCAAAAGTTGCAGACACTTAACTTGCCAAATGAAAGCAATTAATTGGATAGATTTTGCCAATTTTATAGGTTTTTGTTAAAATTCGTCGTAAAGCACCCCAAGGAACAAACTAAACTAACTGTCATTTTGGAAGGGCAAATGTTTTATACCCACCATATGAATCTTGTTTTGGTTCTCAGTGTCCTTCAAGTGGTACCAGCATCCCAAACTTAATAAAATTGCTTAAATGGACACAAATGGCTATTTACAGCCATGTTCAACTATTGTTTTGTCTGACAGAAAGCATTAAAGTGTACCATATATCAATTTTATTCTGTCTAAGTACACGTACCTTACAAGATTTCCCACAATATTTTAGCATATTTTGAAAATAACGCAAGACTGGAACAAAATTCACGGCTAAATAAATGGTTCTTCTTCTTTATTAATACATTTCAGAAAAAGAAGAAAGATGCATTTCATATCGTTTTGCCACTTCGGGGAAGGAGTGGCCCATCACAATATAATTTTTGTATCATACAAGGAAATATTATGAATGTTTACCAATACAGTGGGAACAATTTGAATAAAGAAAATTGATGACATGGGCGTATCAAAAAAAAATGCATAATAGTTAAAAGTTCATTGAGTCGTTAATGTTAAAAAATGGATAACAGGAAACACCTACAATGGCTGAAAATTATAATTACATGCATCAATTTGCAAGGGAACTACACAAGAAAAACACGTATAAGACAAAAGACAAACGTAGACAACGATAGGAACTCGGGACAGCCGGACTTGGTACCGGCACTAGCAAAAGCTTTATGGGTACCCAATCCTTCCCTTTATCTGTCCCGTTTCCCTATAGTATAAAAACATACGAATAAAACCAAATACAGGTAGACTACTAACTCCATGACCACAATCTAAGACAATACGTAATTTAGAAAGATGGGTCAAGATGTGCTCGCCGCTAAACTACCGGCTAGCTCAAGGAGCATAGTCTGCTGGTAGAACACTGTCGCACTACGGAAGAAAAATCAAACTCAAAACTTTCCGAAGGGTTTGGTAAAGAATCATCATAAATTTTAGTAGACATCGGCAGTATCAGTAAGAGGCCAGTATGTGTACAAAATTTTCAGGTCACTAGGTCTCAAAGCTAATTTAATGGATGCAAGCAAAATATCTTGCCGATATCCCCTATTACGTAAAGAATGTAAGTTACGTCCCAGCTTTTCTGGATTTTTAATCAATTTCTGGCATTTTTTAACAACATTTCCGTAAAATTGAGGACTAGAAATGCCCATTGTAATAAGCTGTTTACGAGTAACGCCATATTTAGATATAACATGTTCATATCTATTACAAAACTTCTTAAATGTATTCAACAACTTATGAAATCTATAACCCTGTTGTAAAAGTACGGTTACGTTCATTGAAATTATCAAGAGTAGAACAAACTCGTGCGAATCGTACCAGTTGAGAATTAATTTACACCCGTAGGATGGAGCAAGGGGAATGTCGCCGTAGGGAAAAGGAAAATTAGTAATAGTGAAATCAAAACCATCCCTTTTATCATATATTTTGATTTTGATTTTACCAGAGTCAATTATGATAGTCAGATCCAGAAAAGGGCAACATTTGGAATCATTGTTAGCTTTATTTAATTTCAGTTGTTGTTGATAAATAATGTCTACATAATCTAAAAACTGGGGATAATCAATAGTAAGGATATCGTCAATATACCTGCTGTTATCATTGAAAATAGAAATAAGTTTATCACTGTTAGGTATGGTTCCGTTTTGAAGTTTTTTCATTTTCCATTTTATTAGACGATTCAAATACCCCAAGTGCCATTGCGTTGTTAAGCAGGTTAAACTACAAAAAAAATCTACACTTCGCTTAATGTAATTAACAAATAAAGGATATGCAGTAAATATACATGAGACAGAGTCTCTACAAATACATGGTAATATCAATCAATTTACTTGGCCCTTCAGACAGTAAGTGTCTTGTCATTGTGGATTAAAGAAAATTATATTTGAAAAAAAAACACTAGAAAATGTTTAACAAGAAGCTCACATATGAGGCTGTATCGCTAACCTGGTGGCTACCGCTGAACGAGATTTGAACACAGGGTTAAATGATTAATCTTAGGACGGTGATAGCCAACTGGTTGTAAAATCATTCCTGTCATATTAAACGCCTCGGAAGTGTGGGACAACTGTGGTATTTTAAATGTAAATAAGAAGTTTGCATTTGGAAGCTAACTGGATTACCCGTTTTCACCAAATCTGATCTTATTTACAATGAATTAGGTTGGGAAAAAATAAGTGTAGAGGGGGAACATTAAAAATGCAATTATCCCCTGGTGACCGGTTTTGACGCACTTAAGGATATTTTCTGCTTTGGTGTAACTTTTATCAGCACTGGTTATTTTATTTGCCGTTTTTCTTGTTTCAATACGACAAAAATAATCGATCAGCATCAAAACTTTGTGGCGTTCAATGTTAGAAGAAAAAATACAGACCATTTTATGAATCGTACCGAATCCTGATCACCGCCATCAAAAGGACCTGAAATGAAGCACTTATGAAAACCCTGTATAAACCCATTCTCATTTATAAACTTCATAAACAAGGTAGCTCCTCTTAAAACTTAATGACCGATAGCTATAATTGCCTACAAATAGTTGAGATCGCGATAGAGTTTTTTTCTGTTTGAAAAAGTTCAATCATCATGCCATCCCCCCCCCCCCC